>JAQGAO010001544.1:0-23843 GCA_034697705.1 Ommatoiulus sabulosus | reverse complement strand
ACTTGAGCAATTGGTGTTTGAATCTCAAACTTGAGCAATTGGTGTTTGATTCTCAAACTTGAGCAATTGGTGTTTGAATCTCAAACTTGAGCAATTGGTGTTTGATTCTCAAACTTGAGCAATTGGTGTTTGATCCTCAAACTTGAGCAATTGGTGTTTGATTCTCAAACTTGAGCAATTGTTGTTTGATTCTCAAACTTGAGCAATTGGTGCTTGATTTTCAAACGTGAACAATTGGTGCTTGATTCTCAAACTGGAGCAATCGATGCCTGATTCTCAAAGATGATCAATAGGTGCTTAATTTTCGCAGATCTCTGTTCAAGCAACCTATCAACGGGCAGTTCCCTGAACGTTCCAAAAGTTCGGAAAAGCTCAGCAGTTCGGCGAGAAATTCCCCGAACGAAGTCGGCGGAAGAGTAAAGAATTTCCACTCACCCGGATAGGAATTGAGAGGATCCAGTGGACCATAGGGGGATTCGGAATGTCTGGTTCCCACGTTCCCTAATGGCTCACTCTTTACTGGGCAGGTCATCGAGCACAATCGGAAGGCAAAGGAGGGTTCAGAGGTGAGAGGTGAAAAGGCGAGCGTAGAGCAGAAACGGTGGTGGAAAAAAAAAACAGAAAGAAAAAAAAACAACAATCAGGTTGGGGATTGAAACAACAGAAAAATAAACAGGGACTCAAGGGGGCGCTGCGGCAAACGGCGCCGCTAATTGACGAGCTCCCCTGGGGAAAGTTGCGGGGGTGGAGGGGGGGGGGTCACGTGCACGGAACGTGGGGTCAAGAAAATGAGTTGGACTTATTGGCTTACTGGCAACGGAATCGGAGTTTGCGGAAGAAATCCCCCATGAGTCCGTGTTGCTGAAGTTGGACTCTCCAGCATTGGCCATAGACCCGAGGGCACCTAGCGGAAGAAATGCAAACTACTTGGAATCACGATTACAGCGGACGATTTTTCAGGGTCGGTCAGTTAAAAAAATGGAAAGTAGAAAAAAAATTTCAGGAATATCCGAAAAAAAATATAGAAAAATGTCATGAACAAATTTCAAGTCAGTCCAAAAAAATATAGAAACATGTCATGAACAAATTTCAGGTCTGTCGGAAAAAATATATAAACATGACATGAACGAATTTCAGGTCTGTCCGAAAAAATATAGAAACATGACATGAGCAAATTTCATTTCTGTGCAAAAAAATAAATGTCATGAACAAATTTCGGTCTGTCCAAAAACATAAATGTCATGAACAAATTTCAGATCTGTCCAAAAAAAATATAGAAAAATGTCATGAACAAATTTCAGGTCCGTCCGAAAAAATATAGAAAGATTCCATGAAAAAATTTCAGGTCAGTCCGAAAAATCAAGGGGAAAAAAATGTATACATTTTCTACATATTTTACTAAACATGGATTTGGAAAATGAAAAAGCCAAATGGAAAATAAGTCGGTTTCAGTCTCTTTATAAGATTATTAAAAATAAAAAATGCAAAATTTAGACGATTTCGCATAATCTGCAGTCGATGAAACACGACTTTTCGGATATTCCTAAAATTTCGTAAAATTCGTCCAAAACCATCCTTGTTTGTTTCCGCTTCAGAGGTCTTTGAAATGGTAAAGGATTCAGGGATTCGCGTTTAATGATTATGTGAAATTTTGATTGAAATTTCAATAGTAAATGAACATTCTTACAGATATATTTTTAAACAATACAACGATGAAATTTAGTGATAATAAAGACGTTAATCAAAAATTTGGCATTATAGAACAGAAATGCTTACCATTGGTGGGAATGTTATTTAGACTAGAGGTCTCAGAAGGGACACCAGAGGGCGATTCATTACCACTGTCGGCTTGACTGGCTGGACTAGAACTGACGTTACCCTGGTTTTCTAAAGACCTGCGAATTAAAAGAAAGCCAATTAGTTATTATTTTACATCATTTTAACTATAGAATGTAGACATGAACGAAGTATGCTTATAATCAACAAAAATTTAAAAAAAGTTATATCGCACGTCATAACTGTAATACACCAGCGGCGCCATCTAACGACTAAATGTTGAATCATTCTTCATATTTTATGAATACTGGTCACTGTGACCAGTTCCTGAAGACTGGAAAGTTATATACTTCTAGCAGACTTACTGGGATTGGGAAATCCTGGGGGAAACAATCCTTACACCCCACTGGTAAACAACGCCTAGTGACATGGTGGCAGCTCCATCAAGTCTTAACCCTGACACGGATAGTCCCAGGGTAGCACATAGGTGCACACTGGCTAATTATCATGTATATCCATCCCTCCGTTCTATATAAAGTAAAACCTGGAAAAGGGACCACCTGTTTATGTTGACCAATTTTTAGTGTAATTCTTTTTCTAGTGTACATTTCCCGCATAAAAATTTTCTGTAAAGTGACCACCTGTCTATTGTGTACAGTGACCAGTGTATGTTGTCTTTTTTGCAATTTTTACATTGTCAATGTACCTTATAAAGTGACCAGATAACAGATGAGTCATATTACATCTTTCTTTAACCCATGGACATGATGATTCTGTACTTTTTTTGGTTTTCTGGTTTTTCACTACATTTATTACAATCTACGTGTATAAGTACAGTGTACAGTTCATTATTTTAATGTAATTCACGCATTCTTAGTATGGTGACCACCTGTGAACAGTGACCAACTTTGCATATTTTTTTTTGGTGGTCACTCTTAACAGGTTTAATCACTGACGTAATTATTCAATTCTTGAAACTAAGGGATGGGAATCTTGACTTTGGACATTAAAAATCCGATGAAACTGACTGATTTTTATACAAAAATATTCAAGATTTTCTGCGCTTTTATTAATAACTCGTGAAAATTCAGCTTGAAACAAGTTTATGGGCCATTTCCAAACCCCTTTCCCAACCCCAAACGGCTGAATTTCTACGTAATTATTCACTTTTTTTGAAATTAAGGGATGGTAATCGTGACTTTTGACATTAAAATTCGATGAAACTGTCATTTTCATCTGACCGCACCCACTGTAGGTGGTTTCTGCAGGAATCACGATGAATCATGTTGCGCAATCACGGGGAATTTCCCGGTTAGATTACATTATATGATTATCCGCGAATGTGTTGGTTGGCGATAACATTGAGGGAATATTTACATCATGAGTGGCTGAAAGATAACGGGGTGGGGGTCTAAGGAATAAACTAAGAAGCTGATGTAACATTGGTCGGTTTGCAGACAATCATTAAGCGCCATCTAGCGCGAGTAAATTAAAGAAAGATGAAATGAGGAAAACTGATCACTGCTTGACACTTTGTGATTAACATATTGGGCGAACTTGAAAAAAAAACAGCTTCTAACAGCTGCAGAGACATTGTCAATGAATACAATGTGTCGAGGTTGTCATCTCCAGAAACAACTTTCAGGTTGATGTCATGAAATGAGCTCGCTTTCTCGTTTGCGCAAATTACAACTCAAAACTGCAACTTTGTCAATTGTTATTGTAAGTAGAGACCGAAAACGACTCAAGAAGAAAAGCTATTTATAAAAAGAACCATGGAGGCATGGACTCACAATGCGCGCGGCAATGACAATGTCATTACTGCAAATGAGAATTGCCCTTGAAATAAAAACCAACTGAAGCGAATAGAATAGAGAAAATTGTCCCTAACAACCTTTCGAGGATGTTACAAAAGATGACCAACATATGCCAGAAACATTAATGGCCTCATGGATGGCACATGATGTCCAAACTTCTTTTCGCATTACAGAACGCAGAAATAGTGGTCATTCATGTTTAGACATAATGAAATTTCGCGGTACAGGTATAAGCTTACAAAAGGTTGGTCAAAAACAAAACGTCCTAAAAGATAACTGCCCTAGTACTCAGCCCCTGAAGAATATGCACGTGCTTTCAAGTACACATTACCGGACATGACCTGAGTAATAAGCAAACTCCTTCCTACACAAACTGCAAAACGTTTCTAAATGGAAACATTTTTACCAGTCTAATAATTTTGACATTTGCACCATTTCGGTATTTATAGATTTTGTCAACATTTGTAAATACTTTCATGCACAAAGAGATCGTTGGAAATTATATGAAAGAATGTTTGCGCACGCGCACATGTTTAATTTTCCGGGAAAACTGCACAAATCTTCAATTTTCACTTGTTGGGTCCACCCCTTACCCTCGGCGCCCGGGTGGAGTCCACCCCGTGCCAGATGATTCCACCCCCGGGTTCATGAATATGGCAGTTCCATTTGACCACAATTGTATTCGAGAGCGTATTTTCATCTTTCATTTCAAAGGTTTCGTTCATGCATTTTATTGACCAATTTCTTGACCACTCTGAAAGACGTTCGTCACGCACAGTATACGCGAGATGCAGATTTCACAAAGAAAAAAAATTATTAAAAAGAAGCCTGCTATTGGCCACTCCATTGTCCAGATTTGACCTTAGTTTGCTCACAGAAATGAGGTTGCTCAATTTATGGTGTGAATAGAAAAGGAGGCCGTTCAATGGCTCTGGTACTGCACAGCTATAGTCATAAACCCAACCGAGTAGAAGCCGTGATCGTGGAGGCCCCTGGATCCCAACCGTCAGCCACTCTTGGTCTACAAGATCGAGCAGAGAATTCGGAATCCGACGAGCTTTTTCAACTTGTCGAGGAATTTACCGTGACATCATATGGATTTCCCACGTTAAATCAATAGCTTAATCGAAGGTTGAGTCTTGTGCAATCCGAGCGCCTCCGATAAAAGGTTTTCCCTCCCAACCGACACAAAACACGCCAGCGTCTAATAAAAAAATCATTGAAACTCTAAACATTTCCATTTAGGGCTTCTTCGGACAGGGAGGTATTAAATATGTAAGATGGCGTTTCATCTACTTCAGTCTTCAGAAATCCAGGGGGGAAAAAACAAGCTGCAGGATCGATAACCTCAGGATTCGAGCGTCCAAAATCTTATTTGCGCGATGCTCACTTGACCTTAGGTGCTACTTGCACACGGCGAGTGCGTTTGAACTTTTTAAATGATGTCATGGTGATTATAGAAATGAAGCAGTTGCTGGGATGAATTTTACCATACATTTAGCTCAATGTTTTATGACATCCTTTGCAGCATTTCGATATTTGGGCAGCACTTGGAAAAACATTTTATACACAGAGAGGTTGTTGAAAATAAGATGCAAAACTTTTTGCCTAAGTGCGAAAAGCGCAGAAAGATTTGCGAAAAGAGTATATACACAGAATGATTCACTGAGAACATCATCTCAAGAATAACGATTTTGAAAATTCCCAACAATGAAGAAACGTAATTCTGAAATTATTTGAGTTGGGCAACAAAGTAAGTGATGCGTTCTTGAATTTTTTATACGTTCTATAAAATAAAATTTAAAGCTAACAAGACAATTACTGTCCTCATACTGCGATGTTAAATCCATTACATGTAACCATATAAACTTAAAAAGATGCACAGTTTATGACTTGTGACCAAAGTTTTCCCTCAAGCTAATGTACAAATATTGATGCCACATTCCTTCCAACAATCACATTTTTTGAATATTCTCAAAAAATATATATATATAATTAATTACACGCATAATTTAAATCGGAACAAAATGAGAACAAAACTTACGTTCTCAAAACTTCTGTTTCGAAAATATTAAAAAAAAGTGTCAATTTCAAAATCATGTATTACTGTACTTAATAAAGTTAACTCAGTGTGCAAAGTACACGTTTACAACACTATTTAAAAGGGGTTTTATTTAATTGCAAGTTCCCAAAAGTCAAATCAATCGAAAGTTCTCATCTATATTTCAGTATTTCACTTTACCATCACATTTTGACTCTGCGCCGCATTGTTTTGACATACATGGTATAGACTTCGATGTAAGGATTTTCAACACGGCTCTTTTGCGGATATCTTGAAAACTTTATTGCCATACCAACCTTAATCAAAATAAGGGTGGTTGGAAATACAAAAGACTGGAAAAAAAAAAGTGAAAATATCTCGCGTCCTCCGACTTATCCCCCAAGCAGCCCTGGAGATCACTCTCCGACGGTTGCAATTAAATGGATCCGGATAAATCCCTTTCTTCCATTACGCTGATATTCAAAAAGCCAATAGAATCCGAAAAATGCCTCGTCCGTCTTATTTCTATTAAAAATCAATGCGAGCTTTTCCTCAAATTGCCATTTAAGACATCCCGGGCCTATTTCCTGTATATTAAAATCCCATTTGAAAAGCGTTCATTGGAAAGATGGCTCCCCCGGTCCCCCCAGCATTGAGCGTGTGGCGAAGGGGGGCGACGTTTGAGGTGCACCATCAGGGACCGGATTGGCCGCAGCTTTTATTGGGAGGAAATGGCAATTTTATTACCAGAAAATCGAAGCCAACTTGGCATCTCCAGAAGTCCAGGAGGCTTCTGAAGCCAAACCCGCCATCCTGGGCATCCCGAACCGAAATCAACTCCAAATAATGGGCTCAGAATCAGTGACAAACTAAAACATCTTGGCCTACTGTGTAGCGAAACCTTCATTCGTTTATTTAAACGGATTTCATGCATGGCAACAGGTAAAATAATCTCAAATTGACATTGTTTGCTTTTTGTACCATCGTCAATGACTATGTGATGGTAATCATGCAAATACATGTCTGTATATAGGTTCGTGGTAAACAATTCGAAAGTCAGTTTTGCTTTAAAACATATTTACAAAGCGTATTTCGCCTCAGGACAAAAAAATTCTAGTTTCAAATTACATGCATGTTAACAAGTACACAACCTAGAAGTACCATCACAAACTATATATGATGGTACTTGTGCAAATAAGTACATGGTAAACAAATCGAAAGTTATTTTTGATTTAAAAAATATTTACAAAACTTCCTGTATATCCCCTCATGTAATAAAACATGCGAGTTTTGAAATATTCCCAACCATGTTTATTTTTCAAGGTGAAAAACTAGAAAATTCAAACTTTTTCGAGATAACATCTACCGATACAAGCATTTGCCTAATAACCACCTCAAGAGGGTGTCCCTGCGATACATTTTGTAAGGAAATATTTCAAAGATTAGCTTTCGGTTTAAATTAACATTCTTTTAATCGTTATTTATACAGTGCGGTGTGATATTTTGCATATACTGTATAAGACGAAAGGAAATAATTAAAAATTAAAAATCTTGAGTTTTTAAATTTAACATTAATTAAGATTTATCTTTTACCTGTTGCGAGCATTACTAACTCGATGGCGTTGTCTTGGAACCAAGATGAAGTTTTTAATTAATGTTTGGGAAATCTTAAAATGTGAAATTCTAAATTTCTAGTTAGTTAACTTCACTATCTGAAAAAAAGTGCGAAAAAAAATGTATTCCTAAACTGACTTAAAAAGATGCTTCATGATCTCCATTAATCATGTCTTCCACAGTGGTCAATTTCCACTTTGTTCGTTTTCTAACCTCCAAACATAAGAAAAATCAATCAAACCCTACGCCAGAAGGGCGTTTCACCCTTAAGAGAGTTATTCATCTTCAGTGGTCTATACGAGTTAGGGCGCACCCTGTACGACGAGGGCAAAGGTACCAAATGGCTCCTTCCGTGCCCAACGTCGGAGGTTTCTATCGGCGCGTCCATAAATGTCGAATATGGACGATTTTGCAAAAAATAGTTTTATGTTTCATTGATGTCATTATAGTTGGCAAGAGGGTGTGAATTTTCAAAGTGACTTTATGGCGCCGTAATACATTTGCCAAAATACGGTTGGGACAAAAAAAAAACATATCGAATGGCAATAAGGCACGTTAAACCTGACACTACCTTTTTATTCCGCATGGATTTAATGAGAATAAGTATAGAGGAGAAAAAACACAAATTTCTACATAGTGTATCATTTGATTGGCAAAAGCAATAAAAAGGTGTCAAAATGTGGCAGCGCTGGCGTGGGAGGGACATATGATAACATCCAAATTTGACAATATTATCCATGGGCTGCGACTATTGCATCCATATAATAATTAGTAAATAAACCCATTTAAATGGTGAATCTTCGCATAGTCGATTCTATGTCGCAGAATTTATGACAGAAAATGCGACAAATGGTTTGGTTTGGGGTGACGTTAATTCTCACTCCCCTACTATCTGCATTTTATGACTATTTGCTTACAAATAAAATACTTTTTGGAAGAGATATAAATTTCAATAAAATTGAGTCGACGATTTTACTGCAAAAATAAGCAATAAAAATCGTAATGTATTCAACGACAAACCATCCATGCAGTCGTTTCCACACCTCTGGGGGCGTGTTTGAGATTGGGGGTATTCAGGTGAATCCCAAACAAATCTTTGCCAGTCTCACTCAATTCGTCATAATAAAACGAGGTTATCATATACGGCGCTAGTTACATCACATAAAGTTTAACATTTGCTATTCAAATCCAAATCCATTGATTTTTGGCAAGCTACATTCTATATTCATTGTCTTTTTATATTCAAACAAATGCTAGTTGTGCACTAGTTTGGTACAAACACCTCAACAACATGATACACATATTTTTTTTAGAAATGTTTAACAAATTGCAGGTGTAATATACCAATGGCAACATATTTTCCCCCCGATAAATGTGCCATACATTCCCCTTGTACCATTAATTTGAACGGTCTTTCACGTATTTATTATTAATGCCATGCATAATTAACTATGACGCAAATTAATGACACAAACATATGTACATGTGCGCGTAAAATGGAAATTAACGTCCATTTTTTAGTATAAATACATGTAAGCAAATGCATTTCTCAAATATCGATACATTTTCACAATTGTACATGTTTTGGCATATTTTATGTAAATGTCAAGCAAATGTACACGAAAATATACATTACTATTTTTTTCTTATATTTTTTCGAAATGTTTATTAACATAATACTGTACATGAACTTATCATCATTATCACAAGTACTGTATAAGTTTTGACGTAAACTACGTCTTTTCCCAACTTAAAGGGGTAGTCTTGGAGTTTCGGATGTCTTAAAAATGTCCGATTATTTTTCCGAAAAACAAACAAAAAATGGCCGATTAAATGTCCGAAAAATGGGTTATTTTTAATTAATGACGTCATCAATTAAAAATTCAGATGACGTTATCCATTAAATTTTTATAACCTCATCCATTGAAACTTTGATGATATATATTCCTAACAATTCTGATGACTTCATTCATAATTTTTTCGATGGCGTCATTCATAAAAATTCTTACGCTGACGTCATTCATACAAATTCTTATGCTGACGTCATTCATACCAGTTCTGATGATTACGTCGGTCACTAAAATTCGGATGATGACGTCATTTGTTAAATTATAATGTGAATTTCAATTCACATGGACGATCGATCCTTGAGAAATTTTACTCAAATCCACGTCTTACAAGGCATTTCAAATTTCAGGAGAATTTTAACTGTAATAACATCAGGCATGTTGCCCCATCAGTCAGAAGGATGTTCCCAGAAACAAATAATTCCTTTAATAGCATATAATTGCTTTCGCAAGTGGATGGGCCTTTTAGATCTTGTGTATAAAATGCCAAGAATTCAATTACATTAGTCTTATCGTTTTCATTCGCAATTTCAATCGTATCCACGAGCGAAGAGACGAAGTTTAATAACAAGAACTTCAATTCTAGGAAAACCGCCAAACATTTTAATAACCGCTCGAATAATTACTAATGAGTCCTATGTTTTTTTGTTCCACCGCAATTTCGACTCCTTCTAGTTGGGCATTTCAATGGCATTAAAAAAATTCTTCTTATTAGGAAAAAAAAAGCACCATCGTCATAAATGATAATTAGGAATTAGTATATAGGAGCACTTGCTGAAAGGCACCCAACAACGGAGGTTATGCGGATTTGCTCACCCCAAATTTCAGGCAATTCAACAACAGTTATGAATTGGAGGCATTTTCAATTGACGAACTTTCTCTCTCATAGCGTTTAGGCATACGGTCACAGATGTACCATTACGGGAAGTAAAACTCAACATTAAATGCATCATTAAGATAATGAGTATTTGATGAAAATTTAAAAGCTCCATCTCCAAGCGGGCGCGTATCGTCTTTCTTGAAAGGTAAAATGATCGGGGAATTGAAACCCAAAAACCTAAGTCTTCGTTCGCTATTACCAAAATCAACATTAATAAAACGCCCGTTAAGCCACGCTAATTCAGGCTCGCCTGTAATATAATGCCACTAAAACGTCGAATTACCATCGAAATGGATTATTTATTAATAGCCTGGCGAGCATATTTTCAATTAGTACGAGTGCCGACTTGCGTATTGCACTCCAATGAAATGCGATATGGAAGTCTGACAATAGAGAGTTTAAGCTCAGTGCGTGTGCACTGTAGTCTAGTGCGCCGGAGCATTTGGATGGTGAAAGTCAGAGGATTTGAAAAATATGAATGCATGGATATATCCGAGATTTATTTTTCGTTGGAAAAATGGACTTTGGTTAACCGAAAATGTGCTGTCATGCTACATTATGCATTTAAAGTGATTTTAAAGAATTGGAAAAATGCATGTTTTGCAAGTTATCGATGCAGAGCTGTATCGATGCACACTGTATGAAATTTTTTTAGATCTGTTATCATATGACAATTTAAAAGATGGCCCCCACAAATGGGGTGCTGGAAGGCCTCATGCAGGGGGCCCGGCGTGGCGGGTTCATATAGTTTTTCTAATAAATATAAAATTAAACTTAAGACTTATTTTATCCTAAATCCAGTAGAGCATCATAACCTTAACTGTATAGGCAAGGAGGGGTGGGGTTAAATATCTTGATCAAGGGGCGCGCTTCAGGATGTGGGGGCAATTGCATAACCTTAGAAAGAAATGTTCTTTTAAAAATGTTTATTAAAATGCAATCGGAGCATTGATTTGTAACATTTATATACATGTATAGGCCTACATGTATAAATTATTTCAAAATATTCATAGATTAGAACATTCAAGGTAATTCAAATGAATTGCTAATATGCATGTAGGCCTACAGTATGTATAATTGACCATATTTATGTACAAGTAAGTACCTTTTAAATGTAGTTTGCTCGCCGGAAATGCGTTTAAAATGTATCACAAGGAATTTTTAATTCCTTTTTTTTTAGCAAAAGTTGATTAAATATCGATCACAAAATATGCATCGCAAAACATATTTCTGGCAATAAATGCATTTCTTCACCATTATCATAAAATCAGATGTGACTGACTGATAAAATTCCCAGCCTATCCGTAAGAACAAAATATGAAATTGTTAGTTTTAAGTTGATGTGGGAAGCCCTCGCATGTGTTTTACATGTTAATTCAGTGTGCATTTCTAAAAGTCCTGAGAATCGTGTAAAGAACTGCTTTTATCACTTCTTTCACGGGCAAATTTGGCGGTATTTTCCCTAAGGGCCAAGATGACGCATGATTGAGTGGCACCCCACCTGGCGACCAAATATTCGCTCATTTTTTCCCGAAAACGGAACAGCAGGCGTTAATTTCTGGAGAAGAAAAAAATGCACAAAACCCAAAACGCACGATGGTTGTTTTTTGAAAAATTACATCAAAATGCATCGCGTAATTGAATTCGCGACACGTTTAACAACAGAATCAACAAGGAAGAATAAGCGACACCCTTTAGAATTTCGCATTACGTTTTATGCAAATCTGAGAGTATTCCTCCCCCACGCATGCAAAACAGTCCTAATTCTTGCAGAAAGTGAGCACACAAAAAAAAACGAAAAAAAAAAAGATTCAAATTCCTAATTACTAACGTGTGAACAGCGACAGTTCCGCATGCTAATGTATTTTTAATCAAAATTCGAGCACATGTTACACAAAACGGATAATGTACTGTGAGGAATATAAGCGAGGAAAAAGAGAAGGATTCATTAGACATTTTGACGAGTTGAACAGAACGAAATTAAACAAAAATCACTCGCTCGACGACATGCACTATTCAAATTACTTCAATGAGTCTGAACTTTTTTTTTAGTTCTATAGCAACCCATTCTCGTGTTTTTATAAACAACGTACATGTACATGTAGCTGTCTTTAACATAATTGCTTTGGCATGAGCATAACATGTCGATTTCACCTCCTTAGCGCATGCGCAGAATGGAGCAGCGCTTTACAAATTCAAAGGATCTGATGCAGATTTCGTTATAAAGCAGGTATCACGTGACATTCGAATCACCGTATTGGCTAAACTATGTCTAGGGGCGAATTTCTTTCGTCGATGATTGGATGAAAACCCACGTGATGCCATCGTGAACTACACAAAGTCGAATATCAATCTATATTGGCTTCCGCCACAGATGGACCCTCCACCTGGTGGTTTATTTAAAAAACGCAGCAAGCAGGAAATCTCGCGGAATTCCACCTCTATATAGTGTGCTTAGTAGATAATTAGCACGTGGTTTGCACTAGTTGATGCACAAACTCATTTATTATTTATTTATTCTGCGAAAAGTTTAGAACTATAGAAACTATACTTGAAGGATGCGCCCAAGATTCAGAATCGTCAGCAGCGCCACCTGCAATGGGCCACACTTTTTAACTGCAAAGACTTTTCATATGCAAAGAGTTAAGTTATTCTTTGTAATCCAACAATGCTATAATAGGCCTATGTATTCCTGTTGAATAATTTGCCAGAATTCATATGAAAAATGAACCTGTCATGATTTGCGAAAAAAATATAATTCCATGTAAGAGCTCATTTTTCACACGCATTGTATTATTCAGGCCAAAAAAGTTAGATTCGTAGTTTTACCATTTGAAATCTAAGCCTTGAGGTCGTAATTAGGTGCCAAGTTCTTTCGATCGAATCGGTTAAAAAAATCAATCAAATGAAAGGAATCCTAGCTTTGTACAATTTTTACTGGCCTACACCCACACGTGGAAATTCGTTTAAAACAGACAAAGAATTGGACTTAAAAATCTATATTTTTTTACATCCTGCCCGTTTCATTCGGTTGAGTTGAATTTACCAAATCAGAGAAAGTTCCGCACGGTTCAAGTGAATAAAAGCTTAGCAAATCAGAGTGGAAAAGTAATACTACGAATGGCAAGGAGCGCTCAACTAAAAAGGTGCCAATCTGCATTTCAAATGAGACGACGATTGCCACACCTGATTACATCCTCACGCTTCGGTCGTCGTCGTTGGAATGACAAAAGATGACACTACAGCCACACTACACTCCCCTCCCTCACTTCACTTCATTACGGTACGTACTTCAGAAGCCCCACTTTGCATTTCCAATAAAAATTCAGGGGTGCTTAAAGAGGTCTCATCCTGAAAATTGCTAAACTAGCGAGCTGATAACCTAGATCTCCGTTCTCCTCCTTTTGTGAAAAGCAAAAGAAAAGAGTTTATGCATTGTAGAAAAGTGGATATACTTTATGGAATGTTGAGAATGTGAATGGTATCATTTGACAGCTGCACGTCAGGTTGCAACGATATTAGCCACATTGATAAATGCATGAAATACATGGAAAAATTGCAGGTATGAAAAGATGTAGAAATTGTTAATTGCATGTCACATGTTTACACTATTATTATTATTTTTTTATTTATTTTTTTTTTTTTTTGCGTTGCGTTGCGAACCCATATATTTCCACGATATTTAAGTTTCTGCAACCTGCATTTAAAACCAGTACATGTGATTTCGTGAAAATTGAGCTGCGAAAGGTATCAGGAAATGATGGTAAATACGTGTTGATATAAACAAACAAGATGTCGTGTATAATTGGAGACACGTTTCCCAAATTAATGTATTGTTAAGTATCTATAATGTAATCCTCCTAGGGATAGCTAAAAACGTGCACCATATACATGTACCAACAAAAACCAAGATTTAAAAAGTATTATAGAAAATAAATGTAGCAGAAAAGAGTAAAATATTTTTGACATACAACTACATCTTTTTCCTACCACTTACTCTGGATATCAAAAGGGGATAGGTGCGGAGTTTAGGATGATCGAAAAATATTCCACGTAAGTGCTTCCCAAATTTGCTATGATGACGTCATTCATTAAAAGTCTGATGCCATTGATTAAAATTCTAGCGTCATTCATTGAATTTCTGATGATGACTACATTTATTATAATTATGCAGATGACGACATGTTTAAAATTATGATGATGACGACATTTTTAAAATTATGATGACGACGACATTTGTAAAATTATTACGAAGCCAATATCAGAATTTTAATAAGTGACGTCATAAATTAATATGCAGCACTAAACTTAGTTCTACTTTGAAAAAAACTTGCAGGATAACAACTACATGGATGCTCCGGTGTTTGTTCATCTGGGTTTAATAATAGAAGTTTTCCAAAAAAATAATTGATTAAATGATGCCAGGAGACTCGCGAGCAAAAATATTAGAACATTCATCTAACTTCATTAAACTGTCACCTCTACACGCTCAATAGTATAAAAAAAGTCAATACAAAGCGTTTACAAGACAGGTACTCTAAATTCTCTCATGTGACGGGTCATTTACACATGAAATAAAGTTAGTTTTACAACACAGCAAATATTTGCTGATCAATCAATATTGTATTTCGTAAATTTCCTTCTAAGCCGGCAAACAGCTCAATGATGCAAATCCGTAATTGAAAGGCAAAACGCATTTGAGTTGTCCAGGATGCTCCAGTGCCAAGCTTGCGCCCCACTACACATTCAATTCCGTATCTGCTTCTTAGCTCGGTAGTTTTCTCGGGAGAAAATTACAAAGTTCTCTCCTTGCAGTGTCCTAAAGCCATTTCTTCCATTTTCAAATAAAGGAAAATAAAAAGCGTCTATCCTCATAATATATGCATGCGCGGTATAAGGGGTGAATATTCAATTTTCCAATTGTGGAAAGTGTACACCGTGTCTGGGACCCTTACGAGACAATGCGAAAACATTTAATAAATAAATAGGATTCATCGAAATACCGAGGGGAAATTAGAAAGATGCATTTCGCCTACATCTGGCTCGAGCAACAACACAAATCGCTGAAAAAGTGGAAAAAACCTCCCTAAAGTGGGCAGCGCAGAGCCATAGGCAAGTGACCAAGATTGAAGAAACTAAAAATCATGACAATAACATTGGAATAAGAATAAAACTTCCAGTTGTTTGTCAATTAACCGCATTTAACGACGCGTGAGTCAGCAAAATTTAAGAATTAGTATCAATAGCTTGTTCGTATTATTACCGAATTGAAAATTTGTCACTGTATTTCAATTTAAAATTTTCCAATAAACTGAAAATAATTCTAACCGTATGGAAAACATTCCCACAAATAAGTGCAAATTTACCTAATTAAAATAAAAATTGCTATCGAAAGAACTTTTAAAATGTTTTTTTGAGAATTTCCTGCAGCGGATTTATTGCTTTATGGTGCCCAATATTAATTTGAGCAGTAATTGCCTGCTATTGTTAATTATGAATTTGGTGGAAGCACCAATTAACTCGGAATTTGCATCGATTTGCGAAATCCCTTTGGCATTATTAAAGCTTTCGATGCAAAAGTGAAAATTACGATGCTTAATTCAAAATTTCGATACATAACTAAAAATGTCGATACACAATTTCACGCAGTGCAACTGCATGGATGGGGAAAACGTATCGAGTCGATTTTTCATAGTTGACATTTATTAAAGAATAATTTTCTTTAATGATATTAAAAAAAACAGTATTAAAATGTACCACAATTTGGTGAAACCATGTTTAAAAAACTGCCCAGGTCGACAAGAAGCCCAACGTACAGAGGCATGCAAAACAAGGAGGTTTTCCTGTTGGATCTTTCGAGAGTCATTTTGAGGAAGCAGATTTAAATTTTACATAACAATACACCTTGGACAACGATCGTCAAATTCTCCATTCAAAAAAGCATAAAAAGCAGGTTCGATATAATAAATACTATTACATCCCAACGAAAAAAACACGAGACAGGCGGCCATTTTACGTAGCTATATAAAGGGGCATCTCGCTGCTTTGAATTTCAATTTATATTAGATAAAAAAGTCCTTTCATCATATATCATCGCCATTCATTTCGTATTCATTGCGAACAAATACCGTAAAAAGGAAAATAATCTCCATCACACTGCCAAGTGTTTCCTCCTGATAACTTCTCAAGTTCCCGCTTGAAAATTCGGAAACTTTCCAAAAGCGTGACAACTGCCATGGATCTCCAAAGAAAAATGTCCAAATTTCAGGCCGTTTCCGGTAAACGTTCTCGCGAGCATCCTGTACACACACTAAGAAAAAAAAATCACTTACATTTTCGCAATAACTCAAAACGAAATTGCACCCCTAGCATTATTAAATTTCCCGAGCAGCGCTAATGATATATATTATTTATACGAAGGGGTTGAAGTTGAAACCCGGGCAACCCGGGCCCCAAAACTCCCAAGAACCAGCTTTCCCAGAGGCCTCTTATTTTCGAATGAAGGGAGATTGCAATAAGACATTTGGCGAACATAAAACGAAAATTTGTTTTTAATATCGCTTACACTTGCCTCCAACGACCGGTATTAATATAAATTAAATATTTGGAGAGGCGAGGAAAAAGCCTTGTAATTTCAAATTAAATGGATTAGAAAGAGCACCTAGGCCTAACCGGTGCCAAAGGACCAAGGACCCCAAAACGGCGGTGGGTCATAAACGGTGCTGCAACAAACCAGATTATTAAAAATCTCTGGTGGGTTGCGAATTAAGGCGGGTTCGCTCCCCGTGAAAACCCATAAAACCCGTTGCCAAACACCCCCAACCTCCAATAATCATAATCCTAGCCATGCAGCCTTTTGCTGAACTAGAAACGAGTGGCGGCTTAATAGATTACTGCAAATGCATCCGTGTATTAATTTTAGTGCGTGTGCCAGGGTGCTAGAAAACAAGATGGGAGGAACATGGCGCTAAAAATACAATGGGTGGTGGAGAGAACTAATACAAATTACCACTTAGGATATGCAGAAAAGCAAAAATGTTGCGTATACTTAAAAGGAAACGCATTATGTTTCGTCGATAAACCTCGAAAACTCAACAGCTTGTAGCTTGCTCTGAAAAGGGACGTTCGACAAATTCCGGACGCAACTTCAAAAGATGAAACGAATTCAAACAATATACAAACTTTGATTTTCCACTTTATTATAGTTTGTTTAAAAAACATGATTTGGTTCTAAAAAGTAAGAAAGTAAAGATAATGTAAATTTGATGTGGTGCAACTTCAGCAAATCAAACTAGTTTGAACGATTAAATTGAATATCCAACGTTTATTTTTCCGCTTTATTATAGTTTAAAAAACTAGATCTGGTTTTAAAAAGTAAGAAACATACATTTGATGCGGCGCAACTTCGGCAAATGAAACGAGTTTAAACAATATAATAGAATATCCAGTTTAGTTTTCCGCTTTTATTAGTTTGTTTAAAAAAAAAGTTTATTTTAAATAGTAAGAAAGTAAAGATAATATGAAATAAATTTTATGTGGTGCATCTTCATCAAATGAAACGAGTTAAAAATACAATAGAATATCAAAAGTTTATTTTCCCCCTTTATTAGTTGGCTTAGAAAAATAAGAAAGTAAAGGCAATATAAAATAAATTTGATTCCGTGAAAAAAATCAGAAATACAGAAGAGTTTAATTGAAAATGATTCCTTCATTTTTGTAGACTAAGAGTTATTAGTTTTTGGTCAGGATTTAAAGTGTTTTAAATGCACTAGCTTATGAGATAAAATTCAGAAAGACATCGGGATTCTTTTTTTCTCAAAATAGTACGAATCTTCAAAGGACTCGGCTTTAATCGTTTGTAAAAAATACTTATACATTTATAAGTATTTTTTTGTAAGAAAGTAAAGATATTTAACTTTTTTTTTTGTTAAACATAAGAAATAAAAGAGACAATTAATGTAACTTTAAGATATCAACAACTAAGTTTTTAAATTCTATAGATAACCACATATACATGTAAAGTCGTGAAAATGTTCGTTAAAGGCATGCTGTCATTGCATTGCTGCCATCAGTGATTGCCTATTTTAAGGGGTACATTTCCCTACTGACAACGTGGCTACCTTTAAACGGCAGAAATATAGATGAATTTTCATCTACATGTACATTGGATATACTTTCCTACCACTTAAAAATGAACAGAATTCGAATTGAAGAAAAAAAAACGTGACAACCGAAAATTTTACCAACCAATTAATCAAAGATCGTTCAAAACAATTTATTAAAGAAAACTCCATATAGTTTATACTGGAATTTCCTAAGACGTCCTATCAAACTAACGAAAATAAAAAACAAATACCTTCATCCTCCAAAATACAATTTCATCAAATATTTATTCAAGGTATTCTTCACGTTCTTATGTTATTTTTAATAAAGAGAACATTTTAAATTTAACGAAAATACGTTTCGCTGCAGATCGATGCAGCAGTTGAACATTTCCAATTTAACATTCCACTTGCGAGGAAATGAAATTTCTAGAAAGACGATCACACATCCCTTTATCGCTGATTTTTTCTAAAACTTAGATGGCATCGTCTTTAAAATCTTTTTAGTGTGAAATTAAACCTGAAAAAAAAATGCACCAAGCAGCATGTTAACAGCAGCTTCTTCAGCGCAGCATGCGGGCAATCATCGCCCAAAGTTAAAAATCTTCGGATCAACGGTAGAAAAAATTGAGCTTAAGTGTCTCTAAAACCCGAACAGAGATCCCATCGAACGCCAGCGACGAATAAGAGAGCTTATAAGTCATTGAATTTTACGAGCTTTCTTACGAGTCCATTGCCTCGGAACTTTTTGAATGGACCTATTTACTTATTCAGAGAAAACAAGACAAGACGCATCCATCCATTGCGGCGAAATGGCTCCACTCCATAACATATGCCATTATTAGTATTATTCCTTGCTTTATGCATTTTCACATCTTTTCATGTCCCCTCTCTCCATTTTCTCTTCACACTTCTACTTGTGCATCCACTCTCAACAATAACATTTTTTTTCTATTTCTCCATCTTTCTTCTACTTCTCCTCCTCCCTTTTAACCACCACATCTCGAGTTTGCCACGCTTATAATTTATCCTTTCTCCAGAACCCTCCATCTCTGTCCTTACAAAATCATTCATTTTCAGGTCGGTGAGGGTGAGACGCAAAGCTCATTAAAGCGAATACCACCGAGAAATACGTTCCGGGGGAAACACCCATTGGCAGGTGAGTTCGGAAAATTAACTTCCCGAGGAAATTGACTAAAAACTAGCAAATCATGAATGGTGGCCTGCACATCGATGAGTAAATTATACCAGAAAACTTTGAACGGGACATTTGTAGATGACTAGATAAAGGTATCGGAATACCAGTTATTTCAGAAACCACTGAAGTTGGAGTGAGGGAGAGAATAATGGAGAAACTTGCTTTCTAGACATTCCTGAAGAGGAATTTGAACAATGAAACTCTTTCGAGGAAGGTGAACAAACGAGAGTAGGGTATATTTTACTGTTCAGTAATAGGACAAAACTGGTACAACTTCATTCTGTTAACTTTAAATGAGAGTCATCATGTTGTTCAACAAAACATATGCATAAAGATGTTCAACAAAGAGATGCATCAACATGTTCAACAAAGAGATGCATTAACTTGTTCAACAAAGAGATGCATCAACATGTTCAACAAAGAGATGCATCAACATGTTCAACAAAGAGATGCATGAACTTGTTTAACAAAATATATAATGTAGCCTACATGTACATAAACTTGTTTAACAAAACAGATGCATGAACTTGTTTAACAAAACAGATGCATGAACTGGTTTAACAAAACAGATGCATGAACTGGTTTAACAAAACAGATGCATGAACTTGTTTAACAAAACAGATGCATGAACTTGTTTAACAAAACAGATGCATGAACTTGTTTAACAAAACAGATGCACAAACTTGTTTAGCAAAACAGATGCACAAACTTGTTTAACAAAACAGATGCACAAACTTGTTTAACAAAACAGATGCATAAACTTGTTTAACAAAACAGATGCATAAACTTGTTTAACAAAACAGATGCATAAACTTGTTTAACAAAACAGATACATAAACTTGTTTAACAAAAAGTTGCATACTTCTTAAACGAAGACATACCCGTAAATCAAC
This sequence comes from Ommatoiulus sabulosus, assembly GCA_034697705.1. Classification (NCBI taxonomy): domain Eukaryota; kingdom Metazoa; phylum Arthropoda; class Diplopoda; order Julida; family Julidae; genus Ommatoiulus; species Ommatoiulus sabulosus. Next base: position 3,675 of record JAQGAO010001544.1, on the reverse strand, counting down.
TTGTTTGACTAAGACATGCATCAACACGTTCAACGAAGTATTCAAAGCTCAAAACCTTGTTCAACAAATGCATTAGTTCGCCTTAGTGGACATAATGACATTATATATTTTTAAATTACATCATTTGCGTAGTTTCCCTACAAATATACTAAGGTACTTTCCGAAATATCAAATCTCTCGCAAACAGTTCCGAACATGTTCAATTCAACCACTGTTTACTGGCCTTCCGTGTCATATTCTTTAAACCCGTGAAAGTGGATTTTCCACATTACGTTTCTCCTGAACATAATTCAGTTTCTTCCTTGTAAGAGCATCTCACATATGCTTTTTCTTCCAACTTTTCACCTCATCCCTCTTCTCACCCCCACCGTATTTCCGCTCATACGTTTGATGTGATTTAATGCGTTAAGACAATTCATCTATTCCCACCGTGTAACAACTTGAGGGTTATTTGGCAATGTGTGTTGTTGGTTAGGATATGGGGAACTTTTAAGTAATTGGTATGGGAAACAGGAGCCGTTCATCATTTCGTACATGGGCAACAAACTCCCATTCTTGGGCAAATTTGGTCGTTTTATGTGATGAAACTTGAAGGACACGACTATACATGCAAGAAACTTCTGCTATTTTCCGAAAAGAAAGGACAAGCTTATTCGACTGCTGTATTTTAAATGATTTTTTAAGATATTTTCTCATATTTAATCAATCATTACTCTTAACAGCCTCAAAAACATATTCAACTGGTCAATCCTCAAATTACCTTATCCAAAAACTGCATTCTTTCTCTAGCAGTCGACTTCAAATAAAACTAGCTTATTCGTATGTTCTATCTGAAATGGTTTCTAAGACATTTTCTCATATTTAATCAATCATTACTCGTAAAAGCCTCGAAAACTATTCAACCTATTCTACCTTATCCAAAAATAGCATTCTTTCTCTTACAGCCAACTTCCGTGTTACAACCGTGTTAATTCAATTGCTCTATCTCAAGTGGTTTCTAAGATGTTTTCTCATATTTAATCAATCATTACTCTACTTGTACTACAGGTAATTTTTAAGAAATTTGTTGAATGTAGGCTACACATTCTTAAATATTCATTAATGTCCAGCTTACTGGGTTGCTCTATCTCAAACAGTTTCCGAATATGTACGTTTATTCTTTTATCTATATAGTTGCCAGGTAGCGAGACTTTCGGTTGATTGACCACTTGCGCTCACGCTTGACCGCTGTACCTAGCGCTGACCAGCGGGGAAAAAACGAAAGAAAAAAAAGGCAATTAATGAGAGCGAGAAAGCTGAGCATCCTCCTAAAACATGAATGACTCAGACTTAATGAAAATCCATTAAGACGAGTTAAGCCTATAAAAGATGGCGTAGAAATAGGAGCAACGTCCGGTCGTTAAGACATCGCTGCATGAGGAAATTGAAACAAGACGTTAAAGACCAACCTGGATTTCATTATTTTCCAATGAAAACTCGTTTGACGTGAATTTTTGACAAGATCAGGACATCGTCAAGTGGATTAGAAAAATCCATTTTTGGTTGTCTGTGCTGATGATAAACTTGGAAATCCAACCAGCGATCAACGTAAAATCCCTTTTGTGTTTTATGGCAAAAACAGGGTGTATTTCTTCTACCATTTCGAAGATGATGATATGAATTATTAATCGAATTTTATCCCTTAATAATAGAAAAATAATAACCAGCCGGATAAAAAACACAAGAATCAACCCGATCCGAAATGGCGAAAAAATTAGGAAATAATCATTTAAAATAAATTCGATTTAAAGTAAAGCAAACAATTAGCCCATAACATAAATACAATAGAACCGATATATCTCATTAAGAAGAACTCGCTTTTTTATGAATTTCTGATAGTACGAGCTCATTTCCAGTTCCTGTTCTGGAAGAATGGACGAATTCCGAATTTTGATATTGCAAATTTTTCGGTAAAATGAAGGAATTTTCGAGGTCCTAATAAATCGCGCTATGTTACGTTAAAACGAACTAATTTAGACAATATGACAAAAAACGATGTTACAACGGGAAATTTCCAGATAAAAGTGGCACGACCTTTCCATTTTTATAAGTAGAGTGGAATTTCATAAAAAATTCGATGTAACGTTAGTTCTATAGTTGAAATCATGTTTTCATGACTTCTAATAATAAAAACTACTGTTTAAAAGAACAAAATTAAACGTCCCTTGAGATTCGTCTTAACGAGAATCGTCTGTAGCTTAAGATACACGCTAATGCTACAACATACTAGACATGCAGAAATGCAGGACGTCAAAAAGAATAAAAATCATCCAAAGTAGGCCAGAAATAACTTTCTTCCATCACTAGAAACGTCACTTCAGGCCGCCATGACAACGACAAGAGCGCCCTCCCACTAATTGGATGGCAACAAAGCGTTTTAAGCGTGCTTACCGGAAATTTCACGTTTACCGGAATTAAAATAGTTCAATTATTGGCCTGGAGAATCGCGATCGATGAACGGAAGAAAGTGCTGGCCGAATTAAAACGAAAATCCAGAGAATCACCGCTCCTAATTAGGCCTAATTCCAAGAATTTGGGGGAAAAATTACCAAGGCCTTAATTAGTCCTTTGGAGAAAATTTAATTAACCGAAGGAGTTATAAAAGTTAACTCCGTGGAGAAAATTTAATTAACGCTAACCCAAATTGGGTGAGTTTCCTTCCTCAACACCAAGAAAACAACAATGGCCACTTGGGTGAATTTCCATTAAAATTATCCTAAGAAATAAATTTGTAATGGGAGATTGTCTTATCAAGACCACTCGTACATGTAATCTACCATAAAAAAAACAAAAGTCAATTACCGCATTAATGGGTCATTAAAATCCAAAAATGTATGAGGAACTTATTCAAATTTTAAATATATAAGAGGTTTCCAGACAGAGGCTTCGCACATCGCACTGCCATAGTGCGATCTGCCGTGCAAAAGTGGTAGTGGCGAAGTCACGTGTTACAAATGGTAGCAGTGGCGACGTCACGTGCTGCAAATAGTGGCAGTGGCGACGTCAAGTGTTGCAAATAGTGACAGTGGCGACGTCACGTGTTGAACATGAATTTTGAACACCTGAATTCACGACAGCTAAAGTGCGATCTGCGAAGCTTATAGTTGAGTACCCCAAATGATAGTTTACATAGCAGGTCTCAAATATGATAATAATTGCACCAACTTCCAATAAACGTCGAATTTATAGAAGTTTTAGAACCATACCAGTTTTTGAAGATTTTTCTAAAAACTTGGTTTTTCTAAAAACTTGATAATAACGAAAATTTCAACACGGAAGCAGAGAAGACTCAAAATTATTCATTGAAGCTTTCTTTGAAATAACATCCTAGACTGCGTGGGCAGCACCATGACAACGACTAAAAATACGACAACGTTTCCCCGGATCTATATGACGTCATTTTTCGGTCTTCTTCACAATTAATAATTGTCAAATGCCTGCAAAAATACCAAGGTTCACTAACAAATGGCACAACACGTGACGTCCTATTACTGGAGGCAGTGCCGTGCCTAGGTTGAAAATCGTGGTGGGGGAAGATTAAAAATTCCGCCCCCACCCTCCTTCCATACATTTTTTTAAATTGAATAGTTCAGTGACTTAATAATAAAAAATCAAATTAATGTAAACATTAAAAAA
>JAQGAO010001543.1:0-23843 GCA_034697705.1 Ommatoiulus sabulosus | reverse complement strand
ACTTGCTTTAAAAAACAGATAACATTTAGTGAGTTTTTTAAACCAATTAGCGTGTCGATTTTGCACACGTGACATCACGACTGCAAAAGTAACGATTCGTAAAACTTCTATCTGTATATTCCTAATATGTTTCTCGCCACTAATTAATAAAAATTGGCATAGTATAATCATTTTTTCTTGAAATAAAAGATACATGGATTTTTTTTCCAAAATAACGGGTTCCTTTCAGAGCGTGACATATACTGTATTGACTAAAAATCAAATGTTCGATTATCTTGTCATCATGGCTGTCATGTTCTTCGTCAATATATATTCATTACTTCAATTCATATTTGCGATTACTTCGTTATAAGCGAGATTTCAATATGCGGTGTGTTAAACTTGTTCAGCAATGCAAATTAAGGAGTGCTGGGCAGTGGAGGAAGGGAATAACTAGTTTATTTCGATAACCTTGCTATCCGAAATTAATTAGCCACATGTTATTTCCTTCCCACACCAGTTAACCTTTTTGGTCAAAACCACCATCATTTGGTCCAGTGAGATTGGGTTGCACCTACCAATAAGTTTGATATAGAAAGGATACATTAACATATAGGTCACATTTTCATTGTAAATAGCGGCTAATTAAAGAACGCCAGAAAGAGCCATTGGCAATTCGAGATTTACAAGTTGGACCAGTACCTGCAATTAATTTGCATGTTCAACATTACATTTATACTCGCACGTTAATTACGAGGTAGTTTAATGATACCGTACCGACTGATTGTAATTACACTTGCCGAACGCCTAAAAAAACCAGGTAATCAGCAGTTAAGATCCTTGTTCGTGGACCATGGAGTACAACATTATTCCTTGGTGCAAAATTGAATGTCCACGTTCTAAAACCCCTCGACATTAGACTAGGAGGTCTGCCTTGGTCTGTTTCTTTGTGAAGGAAGAGCAAATTAAACAGACTGCAACTATTCCCAGGATGTCAAGGGGCTGAATTAATGCTTTCATGTTGACTAAAATGTCAATGCACCACATATAGCCTACTGTATAGACGCAATTTTGTGCTTCTTCACAAAAAGACAGCATAGTTGATAAATGGTGGAATACAGTTATCATATTGCTGAACGAACGTGCAAAAGCCAATTATAGCATGTCCACCAGGCTTTTCCACATTATCCTCGATATAAGCAACAACAAAATTCTTAAACTTTAATCAATAACGACTCATCATCGCAATCGCATTAGGGTTTCTGGATTTTACAGTACGTTTAATCGCGCCGGGTCAGTTCACAACAAGCAAAACACTAAGCGTGAAGTCACTTAACTAATATACGTATCAACACCTTTTATATGCTGACAGGAGTGAGTGGCAACTTCATGTATTGTTTGTCATTATGACTAATGCCCTTTTCTGACAAGAGATTTTTCAACCAAAAATCCAGCGTCATGTAGATTGAAAATTACTAACACTACGTCGTCTTAATGTCCGGGTCAAACTACGTACCAAAGCTGTCATTTATTTTGTTGTTGTTAAGCTCCGTTAACTAACCATGCTAGGCAAAGTTAAAACAAAAAAGCATCCAACAGGGCAAAGCCAGATATTAATACCAGGGTGGCCACACAATTTTCATTTTCAATTTCCCTGACTTTTCCATGACTATTCCCTGACTAAAATCCAAAATTCCCTGACCAAAACTTACTCGTTAATCCATATGAATTTTTTTGTCATAATGAAAAAAAAAATAACAATTGCAATGAGAAGCCTGGCAAAATACTAGATTTTGTTACGTCTAGCTGGGGAATTCTAGGGTGGATTGAAGAGGTTTGGGGATGGAGCTGCTAGCAGACTGAGTGCAGGAATAGCATTTTGCTTTTATTTGGAAAAATTTCCCTGACCACTCACAAATTTTCCTGACATGTTCATGACTTCCCTGACCTGTGGCCACCCTGTAATACGCAAACTTAATTGCCACGCTGACCTTTATCATGGACGAAGTTGGAGATTTAAAAAAGCATGGATTTGTCACAGTTGTCAATTTTTTAACAAGAGACGGGTGTACAGCCTGTTCTCCTTGTTGAGTAACTGTTTTGAAAGCTTCACAACAAGAACATTTTGCAAAACAAAGAAAAAACGCCATAACCAAATATCGAAAACTAAAAAGGTACAAGCGGAATACTGTAACGTAGTATTACCGAGTGATAGGTGTTTGGAAAGTACGAGTGGAACTTCAATTATATGTTAACATTTCAATTATTGACTTTTTAACAATATGAATGGCCAATTCGCATTCTTAAAATGTTTCAGTCTGGGATGCCTGGTTTATAAAAAGAAATCCAATAAAGAAGCAATATGCAAATTAATATTAGAGGAGATTAAACCCTTTTTTTCAAGATAGAGCCTTTTTAACCCTCAGATACATTCCTGGGGGTTTTTCGAACCCCCTTGTCACCAGTTTATCCATAAGTCCTAAAAAAAAATTTTTCTGAGCTCATTTTTTTTTACATTGTTCATGATTAGTGGCTTGAGGTGACAAAAGGGTTTTTTGGGCTAAAAGTCTTATGATTCCTTCAGTGGATGGCAAAAGGCTCCAAACTGTCACACTTGCGTTTCATTTCTAACACCCATTAATATTTTTGACAAGTGCATTTCTATGTAGTGTTCAATGGATTCAATTTCTAGTTCAAATTTTCTTATTGAAAGTATTACTTTTAAATTGTATTACATTTTTCACAGCATTTGCATGTTTTTTTTTAGCTTTTTTAGCAATTTTGGCTACATAACTTGAAATATCTTTAAAAAAAACCAATAAATATGGCTAGTTTCTATGCAGATATGCTTTTTATTGATTCTTATTATGCATCATTTTTTTAATTTTAAGAACAAAAGGTCTTGGACACCCCCAGGTGGATAACAACGTCTAAAAAAGGGGTGGGTATCTGAGGGTTAATGTAGAAACACTATTCTAAAACAGTAAATAAATGTCTGAAAGGCAATTACATTTGGCACAACGAACCACAGATCCACGTTAAAATTAATATTCAGACTAATTGTCGCATAAAGGTTTACAATAAAAAAACTAACTTAATATAGGCTGAAGCTAGCTAGACGATAACGTTTTAAGAGCACACAATTAAACTTTAGTACAAATTTACGAGCGAATCTGTCTGGAAGATAGCATTTAGCAGCATACATCCAAATTTTCCTATTTGCAAATTTACGAGCAACCGGGAAGTCCTGCTTCATCTCCTTGGGCAGTTCCTCATTAGCATGAGTCGTTCAGTTTTTACCACCGCTTTTAAATAATGCAAACACCAAGTTCATCGAAGCACACTTTAGATTACGACAAAACAGCATTTTCCACGAGGAATATTTTTTTCCACCGTAATGAATATTGAACAAGAGGCGACTATCAAGCAGATCGACCCAGTTGCTGATGGGGTGAAAACATTGCCCCTACCCAACAGATCGCTGAGAAAAAAAAATCCGACAAAAGAAGGCAGATCTCACAAAGCCAAAAAAGTGGGCGTGAGAATAGGTGCCAATCCTGAGCATGGTTAGCCCAGAGCAGTTTCGTGTCTGTTTGGGCAGGGCGGTCGAGGTACTGCCTCCACGATGCAAATACAACAAGATTGCAAAAAATTGCATTCCTACGCTTTGTTATTCAAAAATGTGAAAATGAGCGGGTTGACGTCTTTTGGCAATTCACCCAACCATAATACAGTACTCCTTAGTTGGCCACTGTCGCCGCTGAGCTCCAGAACCAGAAGTCCGGCAGTGTGGTGCCAACGGTACCACTGCGGTATTTCCTAACTATTCAACAAAAAACACGGTCAATTTTGACTCCAGCTCGAGAAAAGGGGGTTACAGACCTCGAAGAAAAGGGAAAATGCGAGTGGACTCGTTCTGCCCAATTTTCTGCTCAATTCTGTTACGCATTCGTTGCTGTTAGCCACTTGTCAGACAAAGCCAGGCTGAAGAAGACGAGCACAATGGAGGAGCATCAGAATGGAGCATTTTTACCCAGTTGGGACTCGACAAGCCAATCTGATGACACGACACTGGCCCGAAAAACCACTTCGGCGATTCGAGGCTGACCGCAACGGTGCCAAAAAATAATAGTTTTTTCTGGAAACGCCGCCATCATTTACTTCTCGCAGGCATCAGGTGTAATGAGTGACACCGTGCTAAGCTAAAAAGTGGACTTACCAGTGGATACGCGAATAAATGGATATCAGTGCCGTGCTAGGCTATTTGGTGATGGGAGTCGACGGCAAGATACGCACTCTTTGAAGTGCAACGTTAACAGTTGGGAATATTTTTAACAAGACAGTAAGTGACAATGATTAGATTTTTATCCTAACTTTTAATCACATGGGGAATCAAAACAGCATCACCTGGATAGCTTGCACTCCACTACTAACCACCCAACCAGGATTGACAACGCATGATTTTGACTTGATCATACATGTAGTTTTGAAAGTTTGAGAATGAGATAAAACTCTTCACAAGTTTTGGTAAAAATGAAACTGTAAGAAATGTTCGTTATTCCTGCTAACACTTGGCAAGTAATTACTGTATTCCAAAAACTATATCCCGGAGATTATGGACAGAGTAAATGCTCCTTTCTGCACAGTAAAAGAATTTGTATTTTATAAAGTTGGAGGGGTTTACAGACCGCATTTCAATTTGCAAGTTTCAATTATGTAATAAGCGATTACAGATACATTTTTGCGCGTCAGGATAAATATATGAAAGACATTGGAAATTTTCTGAAACGAACATCAAAGCACTTTCCCAGAATAATCATGTAAAGATATCTAATTAAAAACGCCCAACCCCCCACCCAGAAACTAGCGCAATTGTTCAATTGTAATTTTAATAGTGTGCTCCTGTATGAGAAATAATACAAAAATACAAATAAAAATGCAAAGTTCAGCTGCGTCTAAAGGAGTGCATATGTTGCAAAGTCGTTTGTTCACTTAATTGAATCACAATCGCTGATGAGATGTCGGCCGGATTTTGAATTCAATCTATCATTTACATTAAATACTGATTCTCAATAACCAAGACTCATTCTACCGATATTAAATCTGAAAACATTTTTTTTATTTCCAAGGCCTGCCATGAATTCATTAAAGCAACGGTGGGAGAACTTTCGCAGTCAAGCTCGCAGCAATCTAGTGCGCAGCAACAGCTTCACCTTACAACTCAATCCCTCGTTCTTCAAAGATGCCAGGTTAACCAACAACAATAACAATACCAACCACCACAAGTCTGCAATTTCCTTAACTGCGTTTTCCAGTTCCAGCGAAAAAAGCAGAGGTTCCTGCGTCTTTCCAACAGCAGTGCAACACAGCCAGCAGAAGGTGCGCTACATTTCTGGCACCACGCTCCGGCGGCGTCCATCTTCATTGCGCATGATTCAACATCCTTTACGAGATGTCTACCTCGCATATATGACCAAAAACTCATCTGTTCCTGCTATCATAGACATATCCCCCGATGGTCTACGAGTGCAATATGCACGGTATGATGGTACGGACATTGAAGAGTTCCTCAATTCCTTCCAGTCCATAGCCTATTGGGCCGCAGTCCAATGCGTGGTGCGATCGCACACACAGAATGGTCAGAACGGTCTCCACATCGGATTTTTTCCATTCTCCCAAACTGGGCAATGGTTAGTGCAAGGAAGTGACCAAAGGCTAACCGAGGGTCATCATTCCGAAAGTGCCTTTATGTGGCTGTCTGGCGAAGAGCAGCATCTGAGTTTACTCAAAACCGAACATCCGCCGCTTTTCGCTTGCGTTATGCGACAAAAAGCGTCACGTTCCCTCCGGTGTCACGTGTTTATATGCTCCAGTTCCCAGCAGGCCATCGCCTTGGCTTCCGCGCTATACGACATTGTAAAAGTAAATCTTATGCAAGTGGCAACAAGCTCCTTCAAGCGTCCCAAACAAATGTCCAATTGCAAGAGCTCATTAAAGAGACAGAAAAGGGTGAAAAAGAAACATTTGGCTTCCATGTTGAAGCAAAAAGGTGACCGCCTCTCAGATATGTCATCAGTAAGTGCACCCAAGGATGTTGTGCCACACCGCAGCAGCAGTTTTTCTCACCTGATGACCGGGTTGCGGAGACTGGCCATCAAAGACTTGGTCACTGTTCCGAGTGCTTCTCAACGCCACAAGACTCCGGGTTTGTTCAAGCCAACCCGGACACGTCACGGCTCTAGTCCACAAGTGGCAAACCGCAAATCAGATAAAACGACCAGCCCCGAAAGCCATGAACGTGTCCGTCGGCGCAAGAAATCGACATCAAATGCCAAAGCAATGGCCATTACAGAAGTCAACAAGAAATCATCAGAAACCAGCAAAAGACAATGCAGATCACGGTTCATCAGAACACTTGGTAGTTCTCACCAGACTGCGACATTACAAGACGACAACTGGAAGTATCACGTGTTACACCATGATGATTCCCCGCTACCTCCAGCGCCCCCACCGAGGCCCCGCTGGATGAAGCTTCTGATGAACCTCAGTTTGGGGCACGAAAAGAAAAGCAAGAGGACGTCAGTGTTCAACCTTTCAAAGCCACAGAGGCACAGGGGCAGCACACGACCTCTGACCTCGTCAAAAGCACAAATGGCCGTAGTGCTGGCTAGCAAGGGTCAATGGTTGAACAGAAGATCAGACAGAAGCGCCATGCCTTTGCTAACCTGCACTTGTAACCATGCCGAGGAATTGGAGAGTCGGGTGTCTGCTGTGCTTCGAAAGCCTTCAAAGAATCGTAAGAGTCCCAGCCCAACAGGGCCATGCAGCTCATCCAGTGACTCTGGCTACATCCCAATGGGAACCTCGGCGCCAAAGAAGCCTGAAGACGCCTATGTCGAAATTCAAGAATCTGGCCGGTCCCGCTCGAGGAGCAAACCTAAGGCACCAGAGCCGTTTTCTGTGTCAGAAAACAACTTGTTTAACAAGCAAATGATGTTTGCCGCAGTTCCATGCACCATCGGCAGGGATGCAGCACTGGACGACGACAGTGACAGTTTCAACAGCAACTTGGCATTGTCAGTGCCAAGCATCAAAAGTGGTGGTGTTGTCAATCCAGAGCGTATGTGCCCCCACATGGCCAATCCTCAACTAGTTTTCAGAAAGCTGCTTCCAGGGAACATAATTGGCAATACCAAGCGGAAGTATGGGTGGAATCTTACAAAAACGTGGAATACACCAAAATTTAGCAAAAGTCTAACTTCTCGTGGTGCTGCCAATGACGAATCACCACTAATGAAGAAGGACGCTGAGATTGTATCCATCTTGGACCAGATTACCAGCAATGCAAAAAAACATTTGACTAAATCTGTTGTAGACGGATCTGATCAACTGAATTCAGTTGAGTGCAGTAATCAAGAGTCGCAAGACCAAAAGGTTGGGGAAACCGACTCTTGGGGTTGGGCAACATTTCTGCCATAAAATCTGTTGTTCCCATTTTGGGTTTCAATAGTCAACTAATATAATTCAATTATAAAAAATTCACTAAAATATATTTTGGATATTGCTGACCTGCAGCAATCTTGCAATATATTATCGTCATGCCTTTATGAGTGAGTCCCTTTTTAATGGCTATCATCATTGTTGAAGCATATTTTTAACATCAAGTAAAAGCCAAACTGCAGGTATACCCACTTGGAATTTTATGATCCATTGAATATACAGCTGTAGCATAATGAGTGGAAACATGTGACGAAAATCCAGTCAAAAGCCTTAACATTTTTTGTCCAAATTTAAGACACTGAAAATTGAACGTTTAATAATAGTGAAGTCTTGAATACATAACTTGGTTAGAAATTTCTAGTGGAACTATTCCAGCATTTTTCAGGAAACTACGACATTATTTTACTGTAGTATTGAGCAACAGGAATGTGCGATGCATTTCAGGCGCGTCGAGCATTTCGAAAACCGGAAAAGACCGGACATTGCTACTGTATTATCTTTGAAATAAAATGTTAATAAAACTTCTAAGTCAGGTTAAAAATGTTATTTTCGTTGATGTTTGTATGAAATCGTAGTCGACCTAGCTACGGCGACAACATTATCCGCCCTAACATACACAGTAGTTTACAGAAACTTAAGCAACATATTTGAGAAATTATCTGCAGATTTCAAAGTCACGCAACAAGTGACCGCATGCCTGAGGCCAGCCATTTTGGAAAGCAACAGTAGACCGCATTTTCAAACAGTAAAAATCGCGACAAAATGGCTTCGACATCTATGGGATTCTTGATCATTAGTACTATATGTATAAATTCGACTTACCTGATCAGCAAAACAGCTTTTCTGTGCCAATTAAGAGTGATAACAACTACAGTAGCTAAAGAACGCGACACCACGCAACTTCCAACCAGCACCAGCTACGGAATCTTTACATTGCACCTGAACCTAGGTACAAGTAGAAATCAAAAAATAGCGGGAAAGGGCCGGCGTACAGGGTGTTTCATTAATTTGATCTATTCGCGGGGTATCCATTTGAAGTCTTTATTGATATACACTACTTAGGCAATGTATAAATATTGGCGCGCACATACATGTTTAGCGACTGTGTACAACAATTACCATTATTAATAAATTTATTAATTACTAAATTTTATGACGTATTGGTCAGAGGTCCAATTTCAGGATTCATTTCATGCATACATGCTCTCTATATATTACCTGGAATGCATCTTGCACCCTGATTTTCAGCATACAAATTGCAAAACAATTACCAATATTGATAAATTACATGTACAGTATATACTACCATAAACTAAAAAGGTATCTGAGACCTCCAGCAAGTAACACTAAGTTTATGATCCTACCTAATATTCTTAAATTGTTATATGTTACTCGGCATAAACTTTGCCCCTTAAGGGGGACTCCCAATGTGCGATTCGCACCCACTGCCACCCCCATTAGGTCGTTCAAAAAATCGACGCCAAAGGTGACAATGGCGGAAATCGGAAACATTGTCAGTTTTTTTAAAAATCAGCGAAAAAAAGAAATAAAAAGTGTAGCCAAATCGGCGATTTACCCTCTGTTGCCTAGACTTTTTCGTTTCACTGGAAATGATCCCGTTATTCCGCTTCGGCAAATTACAGGCGAGGGACATTGTTATGGACTAGGCATTCCTAGTTTTTGCATGGAATACCTAGTCGATAAGTGACGATAAAAATGGCCGTTAGCGCAAAATTCAAACGCGTCCCTCGCCTGCAATTTGCCGACACGGCATAACGGGATCATTACCAGTGAAACAAAAAAAGTCTAGGCAACAGAGGGCAAATCGCCGATTTGGCTACACTTGTTATTTCTTCTTTTTGTTTATTTTTAAAAAAACTGACGTTTCCTTTTTCCGCCGATTTTTTGAACGACCAAATGGGGGTGTGAGGGGGTGCAAGTCGCACATTGGAAGTCCCCCTTAAACACTATAGTTTTAATCAAATTTAAAACATAAAAGGCACACATACATTACTTTAAAAAAACTATTTATTCGTTATCATTTAACATAGATGCATCCATTTTCCTAAATTTTTCTTGAAGATCTTGTGGCACTTCAATTTCATGTAGATTTTCCATGCTTGGCTCAGGCTCATCCCCAATAAGGATGTCCACCAAATTCTCAAGGGCAAAGGTTACCTCCTTGGACTTTTCCCATTTATGAAACTCTCTCATAATGTAATAGGTTTGTTTATCCTTAACGAACAGCCTTCCTTTCTTTGTAGAACACAACTGAAATAACATATCTCAAATTATTCGAATGCTTACAAAGTACAAGAAATAAAATACTGTATACTGATTTTTCCTCAACATACTCGTGTAATAGCTTCAATTAGCATCTGTCGGATCTCAGGGTCTTCCTCACGCTGCTTGCTTTCACCAAGATACTGAAGATCCAATGGAAGCTTCTCAGTGACATCATCATCGAATTCCTCAGGACCAGCAAGAGGTAAGACAAGGCTAGGCAAAATGTCCACGTCTTCACTTAGCAGCCACTCATGATTATCTAAGTTTTAAACAAAATATGATTAATTAAATCAAGTAGATGGAATCTACCTACAACAAATTTAAGTCATTCTTTAGGTATTTCAAATTTACTGCAAATTTAGTTTAGATCACTGTCATAACATGGAACAACCTTGCATAGGATAACACTGCCTTGTACTCCAACATGAGATAATTTCATTACATGTTTATTTATATTACACGGTTAGCAAATTATTTCATGGCGGAAAATAATGTAGCATTTTTTATACAATGGCAAAACCATGTTTCTATCATACAATTACAATTGAGTTTTGCATGTTTTGACAGCAGGTTGTGCCTTCCGGTAATACATATTTTATTACTTTTTAATTATAAATGTGAGTTATTTTAGTGTAACGCTTTCTTTATCAATCACTCTTCTCAGTATTTTAAGGCATAAACAGATTTGGATACATCTGTGATAATGCTTGAATCTCTGTGAAATGACCCTTTCAGTGACAAGTCCAGTGATCAATTTGTGTTTGCAAAACCTGGCTATCTTTTTAGAATTTGTTATCTTGTTTTAATGTTAATTGTTAAATTGAATCTAATTGAATACAACCTACCAACATCAAAACAGCAATTCCTAATCGTCCCAACCACACCTCTTCTTTTAATAGTTGATTTTGGATAACTAATGAGGTTAAGTAACTGCTTTATTAAATTCTTCTCCTTGTCCATCAACGTGCTGCAAAACAAAAACAGAAATAATGAAAACCAGACACAAGGTACAGGTACAATGAGTTAACACATCCCCAGTCCTGCAAACATAAAGCTTGCCCACTCTCACATCAGAACGTCAGTAATGCAATTACGAATAATGTCCCTTTCCTTTCAACTGGTTTAGATAAAAGCAAACTTTTAGGGAAAATCCATGTTTGTAATAGTAGAAATTTAATATATACAATATGTATACGCCATAACATTTGCAACGATAGATCATACTGACCGTCTTACAGCATCATGCTGACTTAAATTGCACAGAACCAGCCCCAAATGATGCAGTGAAGTATTGTCTTTGCAAACCAATGCAACCAGTTGGTTTAGTGAAGGTTTTTCCGTACTTGATAGGGTTTCCCAAACCAGTTTACAACAGTCCAAAGATCGAGACAAATTTGACAGTGCCATGCAGGCAGCCTCTGTAACGGCGGTTTCCTCAAACACATTTTTCAGAAGCGAAGCTACCAAAGAAGATTCGTCCAATGATAACAGCTGAAGGGCCAATTCTTCATCCGTGCCAAGGTTAACGATTGATTCAATGGCTGCCCTCCTGATAGCGATGACTGGATCATTGCTCAATTTGATAAGAGCAATAACGGCGTCTTCTCTTGACTTGATGAGTTCTTGGCCGCCTTGAGATGCGGCTAGCCCTAAAGATGAAGCATAAATTTAATAATAATAATAATAATAATAATAATAATCCAAAATATTTGCAACATATATTTAAGCATCACAATTTTGGAACCATTAATGATTTCACAATGAAACAGATTTCAACGTTATCTAGTTTCTAAAGCCGGCCATACATGAGGAAAGTTAAATCTGGAAATACAGCATGTTTTAAAAGTTCTGCTTTTTAAAAATGTGAATTATGAGAAATGAAATGTTTTAATTTGTCAATTATAAAAACATAAATGAAGTCTAATACTTTCAGCTTGAAATGTTCCTTTTTAAATGCCATGGTTAGTAAAATGCTCAGAAATATGCGCTTGACTTTTCGGACACGCCTAAAATTGCCAAGTTTCCAGATATAACTTTCCTCGTGTATGACCGCCTTAAGGCTTCAAACTCTTGTATTTAGCAAGAGCGATTTTTGATCGAAGTTAAAGATTTAAAACGAACGCTCAGCCATTTTCATAGACGTTCACGTTCACCGTTCCCTGCATGTGAACTTTTGGTGCACCCCGGTATGATAGGGATGGCAACGCGGCGTTTACTCTATTGGATATTTTCCGTGAACACCGATAACCAAGACCCCGAAATTTTTAAACAGTTGCCTGTAAGTGTCGTGCATATCGTGAAATACATCTTAAAATTAATAATCTAGTTATACACATTTTCGTGCCTCATCAACGTATCGATCATAATCAAGATGGCGGCGCCCATGCCCAACACGATGTCATATGTTTCTACGGTGTTCTTACCGATGATCTGCTCAGCCGCTACGCCGCGTAAATCCGTGCGAATTCCTGGTTTTAAAAAAGGTATTAATTCAGATATGGCCTCCTGTACGCTCATTTTCAACCACGAATGAGTAACTGAAGAAACAGACGAGACGAATACGACGCAATCATCCGCCTTTCAAATGAAGGCACTGCTTACGCCACCTGGTGGAACAATTGTGTAACCGCTTTTATACATGGCGTCGCGAAAATGCTATTTATAATACAGGGTGTCCACAAAGGCTGGAAACAATGTTAAGATTGCTAGCATTTAAATTGACATACAAATTGCTATGGAACCTTGTGAAATGTGGACACGCTATATTTATAAAAAAGGTACACATTGAAGAGTAGCATTTACTAACTCTAAAATCATATACTAATAAATTGATTCTTTTTAAACATATTAAATTACATTAAAAATTCAGATTATCATAAATGTAGCTGTCTAAACTGTATCAATAAGAAAACACAAGGTATATACAGTAATTCCAACTTACTTTATTGCAGTATTTTAATATTGCACATTGCACCATTACTAGTGAAACGAGATTAAATTATACTTCACAGCAAAATATATATTTTACCAGTATTTGCATAAATATCTCCCGCTTGTTAACTATTGGCTAGGGCTGGGTTACAGCATGCAAAACAGATTTAACCGACGATTAGCACAATTTTACTTGTCGAACTTGTTGTAAAATGTGATCTAAGAAAACATTTCGTTTTTATTTATCGGAATCTCTGCTACATTTTTCTAAAAAATGTGGAGATTTTTTCTTTAATAAACATTTAAAAACAATGTTTTCTTAAACAAAGCTTATTTTTCAACACGGTAATCTGGCACAAATTATTACAATTTTCTTGACATTCCAGCAATAAATAATGCATATGTACAAGAGAATCTAATAAAACTAAAAATAAGCGCACATTTTTAGAAAAAATGTTATTTTTACAATTTAGAATCAATTAACTATGGTTTCATACAGAAAACAAAACAATCTGTATTTTCTGTTGATGTTTATACAAAATTCAGCTATTTTTACACCTCCTTGGACAACATAAGATTGCAGTGCATCCTTTTCAAAATTGTTCAACGTGATTGTCCATTGTCCATCCAGTATGCCCAATACATCTAAATAATTAACTTATTGACAAATTGATAAAAAATGAAAATTCTGTAATTTAAAAAAACAAACAATCCTTCTCCACACTCAACAATCAACAACATATTGGTAGGTGTCATTCCAATTCTGTAAAGACATTAACAGAGTCATTAGATGGCGTAACTGACGAATAGAAATCTGCAAATACAGTATAACAATATACAAAAATAAATAACGATGCAATTTACGACCTTCGTGAGAAGCCTGAGAACTTTTTTTAAACAAAACAAAATAGCTTTCGTCGCCCACCAAATCAAGGAATAATTCTTCAGAGCAGATTGTGAAAATGGTATCAAACATTAATTAGCACTGCAGCATTTTTCCGCTTTAAAATTACATTCGCTTTAAAGGATTACCTACTGTGAAAATGTGAAGCCAGCAGTATTCCTTAAGTTAAGTACACACCGAAGCAAACAGCAAACAAAAAACCACAAACATACGGAGCCCCATAGCTGAAGATTATTTTTTTTTTGTTTTTGTACGTAATGATGCAAAACGCGTCATTTGACGCATAGTGCTTGTATGTAGGTTGCTTCCTAATGCCGGGTACAGACTGAAGCAAACAGCAAACAAAAACAGTGTTTGTATTTGCTGTTGGCTCCGAAATTTATAGCAAACAGCAAACATTTTGACGAAAAAAGCAGTTTTCAACAAACACTTTTTTTAGCAAACAGTTTTTTTCGTCACAATGTTTGCTGTTTGCTAGAAATTTCGGAGTAAACATTAGGAAGTAACCTACATACGGGCACTATGCGTCGAATGACGCGTTTTGCGTCATTACGTACAAAAAAACAAAAACAAAATGAATATAATCCTCCGCATGCTTGTGATTTTGTTTTTGCTGTTTGTTGTCATATACTGCATTTGACAACTTCTTTCTAGTTGTCGCCATCTAATGCCACCGTTAAGAGCTTCCCTTACATGACATCATGGGGTGTTGCTCTTTTAATAACCTCAGCGTACGACAGAAAAAAATATATTGAATATATAAGAAGTCAGGGAAACGTCATACAAAATAAACTTATGAGTTGTAAATCAGAACTGCCTATATTTGAGTCAATAAAAGACGGCGCCAAACACTGCTAGTTCTCGCAGAATGACTACAATTTAATTTAGATATATAAAATACTGGCGCCTAAGCACGTCATCAAGCACGTTTTTGCGTAGATTGTCTTCTATATGAAAGGAGAAATCGAACTTAAAGCACTGAATGCATAGCAATATCATCTGTGGATTTATTTGTCAAATCGAGGTACTCTTTACATGGTTTCGTAGTCTCGTTTACGGTGGTTTCAGTTTCCAAAATATAAAATTTAAAGTTTTGTTACATGGGTTTCATGGCAGGTTAAGCCATAATTTTTCTCGTAAAAAAGCAAAAAGTAAGATGATGTTTTACTAGTCGTTTCACGAATTGTAATGGTGACTCAAGGGTAGAACAAAAAATCAAAGGAAAAATTTTAAGGACCTAATTACATTCTGAGTATTCAGGTTTCTTTGCTATATTACACATTTAGTAAATACAGTATGCTTTATAACTTCTATGCTGTTGGTTGTTTTGGAGTGTCAAACTAGTATTAAGAACCGTAAGTAACCGCTGGTAACTTAATTTAATCTTAAAGAATAATTGTGTCTAAAAGGATATATACAGGGTAATCTCTAAAGTCACTGAAAAAAGTCAGTGAAAAAATTCCATCTCGCTTTGGTTTGTTTTGAAAAATATGATATCTACGTTATTACACTAATTAGGCATCGCCCTACAACTTTCTAATTAACACTAGGATCCTATCTGCAGCGGTTTCTGAGATATCTGCAAAACACTCGGAATACGAAAAATGGACGACCTTGAACGCGGCATTCAAGTTACAGTGCATATGGTTTCCGGTTAGCCCGTGGTCGACGGTAAGGGATATCTGGAAGAATTACCACCGTATCTCTTACCATATTAAAGACATAATTTTTTTTTCGTTTGGCAGTGACTTTACAGATCACCCTGTATATGAGCCCTGGAATAGTCCTGTCTTGTACATTATGTTATGTGCATTTATAAGGGTATTCCAAGATTATATTAATAAAATGCGGAAATAATTATAATATCCAAACAACGACGTTTTCAACGTTTTTGAACATGTGATTCCTTGAAAATGTTAATAAATGGCGCCAATTTAAGGGTGATGTTAACCTTAGCCGTCGATTAAAAACATTATTTTATAAACAATGGTCAATGTTAAATCAAAATTCTAAGAAAAACGTTCTAAAATTGTATTCGTCGTAGATATTGTCGAAAAAAACTGGTTGGAATAAGAGTTAGTGAATGGAATACTAAGGGGGCCAATCGAAATGAAATGCATTTCCAGAGGATCTGAATTTTTTAAATTTTTAAATTTTTTACATTTTATAGTTTATGCCAAACGAGCATATTCATTTCACAATTAAAAGTCCGCAATTCATTCTTTTAGCATGGGTAAAAACGACGTCATTTATAGAAAAAAAATCACTGGCTAATGAATGACGTCATGTTCGAGAATTCGAAATGCATTTCCATGATGTTTAGGAAAAAAACTGAAAACTGACTCACATTCAGATGGGTTTAGGAGGTATTCAATTGCTGAAAACTACAAATAAAAGTAGCAATGACATCCGAATTTCATTTCCACTTGGACGTTTCATAACAAAATGGCGTCTGCAAGTTGCGCGATGCATAGCTTAAGTCGGAGAATTATACGAGCATTTCCCGAGTTTTGGTCATTCAACTGCGGCCTTCGAGGAATTTCGTAATGGCGTCCATGACTGCCGAATGTCCGTCTGCATACAGCAAACGGAAATGCTTTCTGCGTCCGGACTAATTGGGGTTAAAAGCTAAAATTAAGAAAGTTCCTTTGGATGTAGTTGCCGGCCATAGATTGAGGTGATGGATCAAAGAATGATGCACTTATTCCTTTGAATGGCGCCCGAGATGCCCTGCAGACCGGGTGAGCTGTGAGCCTTCTGGCCATAGTCAATGTAGTCGATGGTCTTCATGAGTTCCTTGAACATGGCGACGATGTGAAAGTTGTATTTGGCAGAGACCTCGGCGTAACCGCACTTCCATTGTTTCTTCACCAGGCTGACGATGTCTCTGCGGTCCCTGGTAGCGCACAAGTCGTGCTTGTTGCCCACCACGAACACGGGCACGTTGTGCATGTCCCGGCTCTCGATGATCTGATCCCTCAAAGTCTTGATGTATTGGAACGTGTCCATGGCATTCATATCGTACACCAAGATGTAAGCGGTGGCGTTGCGCAGGCCGTAGAAGCGGAAGTCCGTCCATTCGTAGAGGGAATTGACCGGAAAGTAGGGGATCACCGGGATGTCGATGATCTTCAGTTCATACAAGTGGTCGTTGATGATCACCGACGGGTAGTAAGTCTCTTTCTTGTCCGTTGGACTGTATTCCTCGGAGTACTCGTTCCATACGAATTGCTGCCAAATAAAAGGATGGAGAATACTGAGTATTTTTGGAAAAATTGCTTAAGGAACACTTGTTGAGTCAGGTTCGTTTCAAAGGTAATTTGGTGACGATTTTAATAACAGATCCTCGGGTTTTGAATAACAAACGAGTTAAAAGGTTTTATATGTCAACATTATTTTCACATTAAATTTTAAGGGTTCTAGTTACTGGCATTAATTATGATTGCTGATAACACAGGAAACAGGAGATAGTTTCAATTCATGCATACAATTCAGTGAGGCACATTTCATAAATGTCCAAGTACATTTTAAATGAGTTATTATGGTAACAGTGGACTGAATTAATTTAGGAACCTGGGTTGATGAAGTGCTGGACAGCTCGAATTGCCGGCAGGGAGAAAATGAATTTCGTAGAGATGGATATTTTGGTTCATGTTTTGGACAAATCCAATCGTTTTGGCAGAAATAAATTCTCGTTTTTGGCCCTAGAATCAGTGGTCATACCTAAAATTCTGCCAGAATTTTCACTCTACATTCAGTCAGTAATTAGCGTAGCTATTTCTATTTGATGGATCCTTAAATTTGAGATGGACCCAAGAATGTGAAAACTCAAATACCATTTAATCGGGTTATGAGCTTTAAATACAGTAAACGTGATATAAACGTGTTTTCACGCTGCTACATTGCACATTAACATGCCTTCAATTAAGATGTCTACTAAATATGTTGGACCGCTGCAGCTGCATCAACATGTTAATTTGTTATTATAATGGCTTCTTGTTTTAATCGAAAATATAGAAGACACATCAGACAAACTTTTAAATGTTTTCTTTTGCAGTGTAATAAGCAGAAAGATTAAAAATTATCGAACTTTCACAGCCGATATGATCGCCTGCTTATCCGCCAGTTTGTTTAAATCTCTGTCATATGTCATTTGAAACAGTTTTAAATTTAATTCTGGAATATGATACGTATGTCCAAGATGACACCATTCATGCATATATTAATAAATGACACTATATTTCTTTTGAACTTGTTCAAAAATAACTGTTCAATTTTTTTTCTATTTCGAACAACATTCCAAACATCCACGGTTCGAAGCGGTGATTTTGAGACCCGGAAATTATGGAAACCTTTCCGTGGGGACGCCATCCTACATCATCCGGTCGCCGGTCATTGGGAAAGCATGGCACATTGTGACCAAATTTCCCACACATCATTTAAGCACGCGTTTCAATTAGGCGTTTGTTGATTGCAAAGTAAGGTACAGTATATACCTGTATAATGGAGGTCTTTCCAACGGCAGAGGCTCCTAGCAGCACCAGCTTGACGAGTTCCATGGAGTCCGGACTGAGGTCGTCACTGTCGGCGTCGACGGTGGCTGAGACAGGAGCCGGAGCGCCGCTGACAGCCGCTGCGCTGGCACTGGCGACGTCGACGCCGGCGAAAACCAAACGTGGATCTCGGGTATCGTTCCGAACGGCATCCACATCTATTAGAAAGGAATTCCAGGGGTAGAGAGGGATGTTTGAGAGAAATAAAAAACAAGAAAAATGAGAAGAAAATCAATAGCGAGTAGCGTGTATCCAGAAGTAGCAACGTGTCAAGGTTGAATTGCATGGCTTGAAAAAAGGGGCGCAAACGAAAGCTAAATAGATTAGCGGAAGGGAGCTAGTTGTTTTTTCTGAACTTAATGGAAGTGGACGCATGTGGGAAAACGGCTTCTGCAACGGAGAGCTGCTTGAAGTGGCTACAGGGTGGCTACCGGATGTGCTCCTCCTTATGGAAAACAAAAAGAGTGAGCTAGCTCATAGTTGCAAATGGATGAACAGTATGAAAAAAAACCTCCCAACTAATAATTGGATGGTAGATTGACCGCATATTTGCAACACAAATCACAAAATGGCAACAGGTATCTGTTTAAGAATGCGCCAACAGGTAGCGCAATAATCGTCCCTCGGTGACATCTTCATTCAGTTATCAGGAGTTTGAAGAAATGCCAAAAAATACCCAGTTGGATTTACAGCAGTGCGTTATTTTGTAACTCTTTCCGTCCTTATTTACATGTATGAACGCATTTATCACAAAACTTTCAGTGAAAGCAGACCGATTCTAAACATTGCATAAGCTGTAAATTTTGTGACGTGGAATATTTTCGCTGTTTTTACGAAAGATTTGTATTGAGTGCACAACATTGTTATCTTGGGAATCATCGACCTACAAATTAATTTAAAACAAGACACCCTGTAGTCTCCTACTGTACATCTACCAACCATTGTACCTTACGATAATAATAAATGACGATAGTTGTTACAATTCGAAAACAAGAGACATATGCTACCGAATGGTATCCTCAATTTCATGACACCCAAATTTAAGGTGAAGCACATACAGTATGTGGAATGTGGTGGAAGCCTACCATCGCAAAAATATTGACCTCGTCAGACAAGCATCAGAGAGTTGATGCGCTACTCCTACCTCGGCAGTCTTTTGTTCAATGTTCCCATAGCAACCAATGACCGTGCACCACGATAGCAAAGACACTACGAAAGGACTGAGACACCATGAATACGCCGTCATGGAAAAATTAATCTTTTGAATCGAAAGATGTCGAGAGCGCATTATGCGAATCCTCCAAGAATCAATACCGCGATTGGGGAACCGAATTTTGGGAGGGAAAAAATCAATAAGCAGATATGACGACCGTTGATAGGTCGTAGTGAAAGTATATTTCAACGCTGCATCCAGATCTGGATTTGAGAAATCCGTAATTGCAAACGAAAAAAGCAAGGCCTGCCACTCGGAGCATAAACAACACTTTCGGAAATAAGGAATCTTTGTAACGGAAATTTCCTCTTTCGAATGATTATCTGCTGATGGAGAATGTGCATTCAAGGTTAAGCAGAGATCAACAATAATAAGAAACGGAAATAAAATGAAAACGAATAAACAAAGAAAACAGTTCAAATGGAACAAAGAGTGGAATGTCAACGAGAAAATCCTATTAAGAAAGGAAAAAATTCAGTAGTACATGGGGAATTAAAATACAGAGCACCAATGCAATTTGGTATTATTATTAACAGATATTGTGGTTTACTGAAGTCACGAGTGATTTTAATTCAAAAAGTAAACTATCGTCTCCCTGAATGATGTTCAAACAAACGTCCTAAAGATGTCTAAGACCCTGAATGATCATCAATATTTGTCGAAAAATCCCAAGAGAAGATCAAGAGCGACCCTTATGCCTCATTTCACCTTTCCTGAGGATTGCTGTCGTGTCTGGCAGTGAGGCTTGCAAAAGCACCGCATTGTCTGTCAGTGCACTAGATGGCAAGTAGGTCTCGGGGGAGATCCAAGTGAAAGCAGCCTGACCTCAGGCTCGATGGAATCAAATGAAAGTATTGGGGTTGAAATGGCACTTTTTTGAACTATGGGTTTTCATGTAGGCCTACATGCATTCAAAGAGCTGCGTTGCCACAAAGAAACTAATTTGGCGTCACACCAGACGTTCTTTGCGATGACAAGCATCCACCCAATCTCAGCCTCTGACAAGCATATTTTGGAGTAATCGATGAACTCATGAAATATTCTAATTTACTCAATAGCGTCAAATGATTCTGAAGTTATTCTTTTTCAATCCTTGACCAACATCCTTTCATCTCAACATCCAGTGTACATGTACGCTCGTAAAAGCGTTGATTCATAAATCTTTATTGAAGGCATTTCTCACAAAGTCCTTATAAGGCATCTAACAGTCGAGGAGAATTACATACAAAACCGCTTACTATTAAGAATCTTTATACTGTCATTGAATAGCATTGACAAATAAGATTGTAGCATTGTGGGGCCGAGAGTCTGTTTATTTTTACAAGATTAGAAATAAATCAACTGTTTATGACATACTCTGAATCCACAATTGCTACAATTTTTGAGAAAAAGAGCATAACAATCTACAAACACATGCCGTCAACGTCATAGTCTTGAACAGCATATTTTGCACCGAATAAAGCTTTTCGATCTTTTCAGCATTTTAACTGCCATTCCAAGGCTGATTTTGAAACAGGCAATTCTGCTTTTCTTACTCTTTTCGTGCAAGCTCCATTGAACAGAGATGCATTTTTATGTAGATTTATCAACAATGATAGGGATTTAGTAGCGTGAACAACGACACGTTGTGTACACATATATCCCCTAATATTTAGACGGCCCTAAAATGGAAATTCTACAAAATATAACCGGAGCGCAAATATTTGCATGCGTTTTGACGTGAAACTGAAAAAAGGAATTCTATTATTCTATGTCTTTCTTCAGGAAAAAATCAAAAACAAGGAAATTTGTTTGGCCAATACATGAAATCTAATTATGCCTTTTAAAATCTTATTTGAATTTAAAAATAATCATAATGTGCGTCATTGATAATGGAATGAGAAACTTGATTTCGCAGTGCATCAGGTTTTACAATTTTTTTACAATCTTTAATTTTCAATATGTAGACATTTTGCGTACATTATTATTAGTAATAGTCCCCGTTTCTGTCATTTCCGACTACCGGAGACTTCATGAAAAGACCAGTATGTCAACTCCTCCCACTTTTCCCCACCCATGTGCTCGCAGCGCCGCGTAGGTACATTGGATTATGGGGAAAAGTCAACTACTTCACTGAACTAGTTCATCGTCTACTAGTTCTAACCGGATTTAAGTGAACTAGCGTCAACTGTCGTTCACTTACTCACTTAAGTCAGCTAGTTCTTTTTTTTAGTTCACTCAATCATCCAATATCGGGTGGCGCGCTTCACTCGTTCTGGCAGTTTCATCATCAAAGCTAGTGCCTACACGAAGTCAGCATTCTGGATGAAGTTTACCGGCGAAGGTTTCACTGGGTATAGTTTACGAGTGATTCTCTAAACCATTAACCGGGCTTTGGGACCGGCAACAATTATTAGTGAAATACGCCATACGTGACTGGGGGAAAGCCTGAGATAGGAGAAGGACGGGATGGGAAAGGAATACAGTCGCAGGAACTATCCCAGTAGGCCTACTCGCCTGGGGATTTGGGAAACCTCTAGCTGACCCAGGAATCGAACCTGGGCCACCTTGCTCGAATCGAATACACATTCCATTACAGATACAATAAAAGTTGAAGCTCAACAAAGCAACCAGCAGATAACTCTTTTAAATTGTCTTTCCATTTGAGATATCACCCACTAGCTTATACACATTTTCACATTTCATGAATATGAACATGTTACTACTGTACACCAAAATAACCGGTATAATATAGTATATACTTACTAAGCAGTCGAGCAAAAGCTTAGCAAACCATTCTCATGTTTAGCGACTTTTAAGGAGTAAATAATGCGCAGTGCACCAGATGTATAGACCATAAATAATTAAAAAAGTAAATGTACACTTTTCAATTTTTTGGCAATGATTTTATTACTGCGCGATCATGATAGTATTAAGAAATTGTATGCTGTCTAAAAAGCCCCGCAATCAATTCAACTCACTGCCATTTCATACCAATTCATCACCATAAATTGCCTGACAACATAATTCCAGCTTATAGGCTTAGTTGACGATAAACCTATAGCAAGTTCAATTCATGATTATGGACATCCGACAGACTTGTTTCAAAACCATGACATACAGTACATGTAATTTAGCAACTATTTCAAACTGCAAAGCTATACGCATATGACTTCTGGTCACACTGATCAAATATGTTGTTAGGCGTACAGGATTTACAGACATTTCTTAACCAAACTTATTTAATTTGACGACTGTTCAAATGATGAATGTTTACGTTATCTGCATAAAGCTTGTAAAAAATGATGCGGCTGATTTGATAACCGCTAAGATTATTCAGCATAATACGCTTTTAATGTTTAGAACTATTAAGATTTTTATGATAAAAACGATTACAGGCACTTATCAATTTAAAACTAAAAGATGCCATGCACTTTAAGTAGGGTTACCTACTGTATTTGTTCTGTTATATTTGTGTTGTCTATTTTCATTTTTAGAAGCAGTTCGATGTTTTATAAAAAAGATTCCGATTTTGAGCAATATAAACTTCATCAAGAAATTGAAGAATACCGTATACGAGACATTTCAATTTCAATTTTCGCGCAGAAACCTTAACTTACTAAGTAAATCTTAAGACCTGCAGATTCTAGAGTGAATGGCCAACTTTTAGTAGTTTTCTCAAAACTTTATTTTTACGAAGTTTAGGTTAAACTGTCAATAACTTATAATCCACAACATCACTTTCACCTACAACTTCCTCATTGGAAAGTTTATCTTATCCCACCCTTTAGTTACAAGCTTATTCCACCGTTATTAAGCAAAGTGTGAAAGCATTCTAAATCAGATCGAACTTTCTTTACAACTTTTATCATCGATGAACGTCGCTTAATTTTCATTTTTTCAGAGCCCATTTTCCACTTTCTGATTAAGATGTTCCAGTTTCTGGTTACTATAACGCTTTGCCAATCTTAAATAAAGTGTCGACTTCTAAAGCAATTAGGTTTTCCTCAGCAACTTTCTCATCGGGAGCCAAACTTCTAAGTCAACCGTCGCCGAGCTACGAGCCAATTTTCCTATTACTGCACGCAAGCGTGTTCAAGATTCGGGCAAATAACGTTTCAGCAGTTCTGAATAAAACGCAAACGCATCGACTTGTGGCGCAATTAGACCATCGTCCACCACAGTGCCGTGCCTAGGTTAAAACTCGTGGTGGGGATAGATTAAAAATTCCGCCCCCACCCCCCCTTCCATACATTTTTTTTAAATTGAATAGTTCAGTGATTTAATAATAAAAATCAAATTAAAGTAAACATTAAAAAATAACCTTTTTTTTTCGTAATTTATAGGAATTTTTAAAAATAAAATTTAATGCAATCTCTTAAGCTTGTTGCTACCGAAATTAGACTTCAAATTTGCCTTACTTTCCCTGACAAAAATGTACCATTTTACGGACAAATATTCCCATTTTTCCTACTTGTTTATTATTTTTATATCACCT
>JAQGAO010001542.1:0-23844 GCA_034697705.1 Ommatoiulus sabulosus | reverse complement strand
CCATATTTACGACTATCCGCTCATATTCATGGAACCCATTTCGTAAGGGGTCATCCATAAAGAACGTCCGGAAAAGGTAGGGTGGTTATGTGAAAGTGGGACACATGCGGAGAGGTTCAAGGAAAGTGGACGTCCGGATGTCAACTTGTGCTTAAACAGTCATCAGTTTTAGATGATAAATTGAGTGCATTGTTTTTATTTTCGTGCTAGTCAATTTATAGGCAAATTTGCTGATTTCTTCAGCTTTTAGTTTTATCAAATTTTTCTAGCAAGTTATTTAAAAAAGTGCCCCTGAACATGGGCAATCACTAAAATCTTATAAGTTATGCGCGGCTGCCGCATACGACATTCAATTCAATTCTTTACCCTGCAGTCAGTACATAGTAGCCTACCGTTTGGCAGGGGGGATCATTATAAAAAAATAAGTCAAACTAAGCAGTCAGGTCATGATGGACCCCAACATCACAATTTGGTTATATTCCCCGTATTATAACTAATGCATGCTGAGCATCATAATGATGCTTTTTTTCTGTTATTTTTAGGAAGTGGCCAGATTCCTCGATACGAAGCATCCCAAGCACTACAAAGTGTACAATTTATGCAGTAAGTGAATTTAACTCAAATTCACCATTTACTGGTGCTTGGACACATTATATCGAGGTATAATAATTTTGCAGATGAAATCTTTTATGATTCCAAATATTTTCACGGTGCTGTGGAATGGTATCCAATCGAAGATCACAACCCACCACTTCTCAGGTACATTATCCGAAAATTACATAAAAAGAGTTGATATAGCTATTCGCGTGAAATTTGTGCTTTTATTTATAATTGTTTTCAGAGAAATGTTTCGATTTACCGAGCATGTGAAAGAGTGGCTGGATCAAGATCCAGAAAATATTATCGCTGTCCATTGCAAAGGAGGGAAAGGTCGGACTGGAACCATGATTTGCGTATGGTTGATCGAAAGCGGAACCTTCGATTCTGCCGTGGTGCGTATTAGGGGCCATTCTAAAAAGACGTCCTCATGTAGGGGGTAGGAGGATAGGTTGAATCACGGACACAATGTTGAATAGGCGAGGGACGGTGGTATGGCCAACTCGGACGTCCACTTGAAAAAAAATGCCAAATAAATTCAGTTCCCTGGAAAAGTCAGAGAACTTAAAAGCTTAGGGTCCCTTTGCAAACTTTCAAATTTTCCAAGTACAAATTTGCAAAATTTTCCGTTTTCTCGAGTAGCAAAATTTTCAACCTTTCCGAGGACATCTTTGCAAATTTTCTCACGTTTTCCCGAGGACAAATTTTCAAAAATATCCATGATTTCCCGAATGCAAATTTGCAACATTTTCCACGTTTTCCCAAGTACAAATCTTCAACATTTTCCTTGTAAAATTTTCAGCAGGTTCCGAGGAGAAATTTTTAAAATTTCCAACAGATTCTGAGGACAAATTGGCAAAATTCTTAACGTTTTCAGAGTACAAAATTTACGTTTTCCGAGTACAAATTTGCAAGACTTTTAAAGTTTTTCGAATAGACTACAATTTTTTTTTAAAGTTTCGGACGTCCGAATGGTGGGAGAGGGGGATTTAGTCCTGATTGACCAGACACAATGCGGACAGGGGGTAGGGGGGAGTCCAATTTTGGGCAAAGCTTGCGGACGTCCTTTTTGAATGGCCCTAAGGAACATTTTTCATAAGCTTTGCATTAAAACGCCGATTTAATAAGCAAATTACATCAACATATAAAAACGATAAAAATTAGAATTGCAATAATCAAAAATCATGCATTCAAGGTCCTTTCATAAATTTTACGATTTATCAAACTATTTTTACAAATTATTTCGCTAGCTTCTAGCATGAATTCTTGTTGTTATTGAAAATTTCTGGGTTGAAATGTTTTCTTCTCAAACTTTGTTGGACTTCAGGAATTAATACTGACATTTGGTTCACTAGGAAACTTTGGGCTATTTTGGAAGTCGGAGGACTGATCTCGCATTAGGAACAAAATATCAAGGCGTGGGAACTCCTAGTCAGGTTAGTGTAAATTGGGCTTCACAATATTTTATTCCTTTTTTAGTCACATTCTTAAACTCAATTTTAATTTTGCAGAATCGTTACGTACTTTACTATTCACGCGTCAAAGAGAATTTAAATGGTCGTATACCGATGGAAGTCACCTTAAAAGTGGAAAAAATCAAAATGTGGGCTCTTAAAGGTCAAAGGTCGATTTTTTAAACCTAAATCAGTAGATTGCCTTTACAATACTCGTAAAGTTTATGCACTCACGGTTATTGATTTGATGTCACAGGCGTTGGCAAGGGTGATGGAAGTGACTTTTCTTGTGAAATTCAAAACGGGTCAAGAACCAAGATTTTTTCCTGTGAATTCAAGAAATCCAATACCATCTGCGATGTAAGACTATGTCTTTTATTGTTTCATTACAATTCACCAGAAATAAGAAAACTGAAAATTCGTTATAATATCTCAGTTATTGATATTTTAGTTTAATAATCGTGTCGTTAATCAAATTGAATGTTGCAATATTTTATTTTTTGTTGTGCAAACATCCACTTTAATTGTTTTCTGCTTGAATTATTTGTCTCGGAATGAAATTTTTGCGTAGTTTTGTAGAAATATTTCTTTTGGGTGAATGGGAAATTCTTGAGCAAATGAAGTCACACGTCCTTTTTATTCTGAAGGTTCATTACAGTATTACTGAAGATTTCATGGAAGCTGAATTAATCGATGGACCACACATAGCCAGTGACATTCTCGTTATATTCCATTGTTCGTCCGTAAGTTATAAATCTAATTTTTCGGAATGTATGCACTTGTTTCGATGTTTATCAAATCTCTGAATACCTTATTTATTATCTTGATAGAAATCGGTTCCATGTGACTATGGTGATGTTGCTTGTTTCTTTTGGTTTCATACAGCATTTGTAAAGAATTGCAAGTGAGTTTTTAAGTTGTTACTCTTTATACGATCAATGCACGGTGTATAATTGATGCCACTTTTGTTGTTGTTACTTTTATAGGCTAAGTTTAAAAAGGGACGAGTTAGATAACGCCCACAAAAAGAAAACATGGGCAACATTTCGAGAAGATTTCAAAGTTGAACTTGAATTTTCCTATCCACCTATACGTTGAAAGCACCTACATTTCCGCATTGTTTCCAAAGCTAGGATTTTTTGTAAGAAGCTATTATTGAATTTTTAATATATTGATGTTTATGTTTAATAAAGAGTTTTTTAAGCAATTGTTGCGCTGTATGGAAACTTAATTGTATTTCTGCAAAGTAGAATTTATTCATACGTATTTTGTTGCATTCTCAAAAAATATAGTTGTAAGCCTACAGTATATTTCTGCTGATTAAAAAATAAGCATTTTAATTACGGGTAATTCAAATTAAGCAACAAACGCCACGCAAGAATTATTTCTATTTTTATTTATTAATTTTTAGCCAGCTGCGAAAAGCCTGTTGAGGAAAAAATGTAGTTGAAGTGTGTATAATACTATTTATTATAATTGGAATAGGATGTTCAACTTAACAAAATGCACTGTAATTTAACCCCGTTCTAGGTTTAATTCTAAAAACTTATATATAGTATCAGTTTTACAGTATTTATGGTAATGCGGGAATTTCAGACACCATGTTTTGCAAAATTTGCCATTTTATGTTTATCATCAAGCAAAAAAATGTTGATTTGTCCACTATCGTATCGCTTATTTTAAGCGTTCCAATTTAATTTTCCAATTCATTATACATTTTTTTTTCTAATTTTTCAGTTTCATATGTTTTTAAAAAGAAATTTCTAAATAATAGCGTTACTCAAACAGCGGTA
This sequence comes from Ommatoiulus sabulosus, assembly GCA_034697705.1. NCBI lineage: Eukaryota > Metazoa > Arthropoda > Diplopoda > Julida > Julidae > Ommatoiulus > Ommatoiulus sabulosus. The sequence goes on along the minus strand of JAQGAO010001542.1, from coordinate 20,000 downwards.
CTGTACTGCAATATCGGCCTTTATGATCGGCCATGGCAATTCTACTGACTCCTTTTAAGGGGTCGTACCACTTTTGAGGCGACCTTTTTTGATGGGACGTTCATAAAGGTCGACATTGCAGTTTCGCTAAAATTAGTTCGTCTGTTTGAGTACCGCTAATGTTTCGTATCTACCGTAACTCCATAAGACCATAATAATGTAAGGGTAAGAAAAGTTTCTGATGATAAAGCGCCGTAATAGGAGCTCATTCAGGGTCCAGACTGCTTTTGCGACTGAATGCACCGTACTTGATTGAATCAGTGGTACCAGACTAGACGTGAACGAATCTAGGAAGGATAGACTCCATTTTGCAAGTAGTTTGAGATTTTTGGAAAAGAACCTCTACAAGGTGCGTATATTATAATTCAAATCAGAAATCACGCTTGATACCGGCCCTACAGGTATCAAGGTGTAGGAATATGTATTATTTGAAATACATGCTTGACGTGATTGCGTTATTTACGTTTTATTTCGCACTCTAACGAAATGCGGTGGTTTTTCAACCGCCATTGTGAATGCTGGCTGGGGGAGTGCGTGGTGTTCAACGACGATCTTTAAGATGAAATATTGGGACCGCTGTTCACAATTTTGCGAATATCTAAACTTGTTTTGGTTCCGATTTATGGAGGGGATTGAAGTTAAAATGTTTCGTTTAATTTCGGTTAGCGTTATGGAAATGTTAAAAAAGAAACATGGAGAATGCAAACCGGGGTAAAGCACGACTTTACGCTACTGGTACAAAAATCATTTGTAAATGAATTAAAATATGAGTATATTGATTGAACGGAAAAAGTAACATGAAGATACCAGGTCGGGGATATGTTATTTAAAAGTTAAACATTTGTTTAATCATTATGAATATTATAATGTATATTTACGTGGAATATTAAGCCTGTACCATTGTTTGGAGACATGACACGTGTTTGTAATCTTTTCTGAACACTAGTATTGCAAAGTAGAGCGAATTAAATATTAAATTAGGACATGTATTTTATTCTGTGCAGGAAACATGTATAACTAAAAAAGTAATGTACTATCAAAGTTCCATGATATCGTTTTATTTTGAAATTGAAAAAAATATCTAGAAATGGGGTCGAATCCACAATGAATTAAATTATAACAAAACAACAATCATAAGATGAAATAACTGCTTTCTGTTTGACATTTGTTTTAATTAAGTACATGTCAATTAACACGTGTGTTAAAATTATTTTTTCCACTATGTGGGAAAAATGTCATAGTGCAACTTAATTATGAATGGTATGCTGTTGATAACGAAAGAATTGACTATTACTTTTAATATATGAGATTTTGTTAATAAGAATTCCCTAGACTATACATCTATTAAACAGTAACTTATGGGGCATGCCCTTTTGGTTGCCTCATCATAGTTTTGATTTTTGATATGGGATCGGGTAGTTCCCGCCCCGTGTGGGCGCTCTATGGCCCGCATTGTCTTGGTTTTCTGCTTATCTTGTTTGACATTATGAATTTGTTTACTAATGCAGGGGAGCATATATAAGGTAAACCAAAAATTAATTGTTACATTTTTCCTTTATTTATTCAGCAATGGAGCCACCTTTCAAAAAACGTGCAATGACCGAAACTGAGGAGGCTAGCGCGCATATCGTAGGCTTGCCATATTCTCTCCACAAGGATGACAAAAAGGGTTGGTGTCGTCAGAAATTCCGTGAAGAATGGTGCAAAGAGCCCCAGTTTGATGGTTGGCTCGAAGCCGTGCCCGAAGATCTCTTCCGGGCTTGGTGCAAGTGCTGCCAATGCACACTGACCGTAGGTCGCAGCGAACTTTTGAAGCATGCCCAGACTCAAAAGCACAAGAGGGCCATGATTGACAACAGTTCAGCGTCCAGCAAAATGCTTAATATCTTGGAAACGTCGGTAGCTGAAGGTCTACCAATTGCAATTGGGCCCTCAGTTGGACACACAATTTTACCAACTGGCCAAGCCGTGCATTTTAAAGGCATTGACGAAAGCGTCCTCAGAGCTGAACTTCAAATCACTGCTTTTGCTGTCGAGCACAACCTGTCTGGACAGGCCGTCCAGCATTTATGCGAACTGATCAGCGGTTTTGGCGAACACCCGGATGTTCTCTGCAGAGTAAAATTGAGCAAAAGTAAATGTGCTGTCATTGCCAAGAATGTGCTAGCAAGGTCCATCAACCAAGACCTGGACGAAGTACTCAAACAAAACTTCTTTTCCCTGGTGGTGGAAGAACCCATCACGGTGAATGGATACAAGGTGTTTTGTGTGGTAGTGCGCTACTTTAGCGAATCTAGAAGCAAAACGCGAAGTGACCTGTTCGAGGCATTCGCTGTTGAAGAGAAGGGAGTGAACACTGAGAACCTGTGCAAGGTGATCAAAGATATAATCCTGAAACGCAAGGTAAGATACTTGAAAATATCTTCACATAATTGTTATGAATATGTCTTATTTTTAAAATGGATTTAGACTTGTTTAAAATATTAAGTGAAATCGAAACACTGTGGTTTACCGTAGTTTCGGCGAAATGGCAGTAGTATTACTTTACGTTACTATGGAGTATTCAATGAATGTTATTTTAAAAATTCCTATATCTCAAAATGAAAAATAAAATGTTGTGCTACTTCTGAAGTGGTGGTGCAATTATATACATGAACAGTGTATATTGTAACACATTGTTAGAAATGCAAAACCCAAAGGAGTACATTAATTATAGATCCTTGGACATAGGCCTACTTACATCTAGTGGTATTGTTGAATATCAGTTATCAATCATTTCTGGAATGAAAATTTGGTTGTCCCATCACTTTATTTTTGGCAACCGGTGTATTTTTTGTTGAGTGGGAGATTGGTAAATCAGAGAATACACTGACGACGTTTTAATTTTTCTTATGTTCCAGGTGCCCCTGCAAAACATCATTGGTATTGCCGCTGACCTTGGCAGTCCTCTGTTCGGTGATCTGGAAATGCTCAAATCAGAACTTTTCATAAAGAACGACGAAGCCATAATTTTTAACTGTGTATACCACTCCATGACTACGGTAGCCTCTGTGGCAATTGCTACCCTTCCCCAGACTCTGGAACAGCTGATGATTTACTATGGCAATTTTGTGACAGGCAATACTAAATATTTATGCCCACTGGATCTGGCTGACACTCCCACCACTGAGGGCAGGCAGGTGTTTGAAGTGACTGATCCCGTGCACTGGCTCATCACTGGGGCATGTGTCAATGAGCTGCTGCAACACTTTACCACATTGACGACCATTCTGGAAAAGGATGCTACAGAAGGGACATCTCAGTTTGGTGAGGAATTGTTCACGGAAGCAGTCAACCCTTTCATAAAGGCTTACTTTCTCTTCCTCAACTATGTCCTAACCTTGATGTACAGCATGGGAGACCTTTTCCAGTCAGAGAAAGTGAAGATTCACCAGCTGCTGAAGGAATGCCAAATTGAGTTCAAAGCCATCTGCCAGCACTTCATGACCCCCTCGGCCTTTATGATCGATGACCTGACAAAGGTTGATCCGTATAACGAGCAGAACCAACTCCCCCTCAAGGACGTGTTTGTTGGCTCAGAATGCCAGGAATACATCAAGGACTTAGATCCTGAGCTGAATGCACAATTCTTGGACCACTGCCGCAAGTTCTTTCAGGTGGTCGTGCTGGAAATTCAGAATCGTGTCCCACTCAATAGCCCCGTGCTAGACCACCTGCTCTTTTTGAATCCCGACGTAGCGCTGAAGTCAGAAGGTCGTTCTACGCTGCCATCTTTGGACGCTTTGGGTGCTAACTTTCCACGTTACGTGGACTGCAACAAGCTGAAGGAGGAATGGCTTTCCCTGCCGCAGTACTTTTCAGCATCTGATGCTGAGGAACTCAAAAAACTTCCCATCGATGCCATGTGGGGAATTATCGCCGACATGAGAAACAACAGCGACATGCTGGCCTTTCCCATGCTCGGCAAACTGGCCAAACTAACCCTCAGCCTGCCACTGTCTGACCACGAGGTGGCGTCCATCTGCAAAATGCTCGTGGACCACCAGCATAACATCAAGTCGTGGAACCTGACGAGCACCCTCCAAACGGTTTTGCCATTGAAGCACAACATGAAACAGGAGGCCACAGAGTGCCACAAATTGAGGGTGACCAGTAAGCATCGTAAATTCTATTGCATAGAGATGGCGAAGAAAGAGGAGTTTACGGACGATGCTGGTTTATTCGGCAGGGACGACATCTAATTCACGAGCCAGCTAATGATTTTAGCATTGTTTAAAAGGCATCCTTTGATGTTCATTCAATGAACTTTGTTTCAGTTTGCTATTGGCTTTGATGGTTACTGCAAAATTACGTTTTGCTTGAACCATTTGGGGATCGATTTGTCAAATACGTGGTGTTAAAAGCTGCTAGACATGTGTGATCTGCAAAGAGCCTAAAATACGGAGCTTGTAGACTAGGAGAACATTATAAGAGCTTAACATGAATGCCTACTTTTAAATACATGTATGATATCAATTAAAGCATGTATGAAAAATCAAGGCGAATTTTGAAAAAAATGTAAATCAAGAAGTAGCACAAAACACCATCAGCAGCAATGATTCAGTTATTAAGTAGACATACACTGCATGCAGTTTTTGATAGGAAATACATTTCATAAACTTATCCATAGTTCAGAAATATTAAATGAATCTTTTGAAGAAATTTGGTTAGGCTACTCATTAATAGTGCAGCCCAATTCCTTGAACAACCATGCTAACTGCAATAAGCGATTGAGAGGATTTGGCACAAATATATGCTTGAAAAATCCAGGACTTTGTTGTCTCAGTAACCATTTTTCAGTAGAAGGATTTTTAGAGGAAAGATAATATGCATACCCTGCTTCTAAAGAATATTTTCCTGTAAATTATTATTCACGAAAGTGTGCACATTAATGTTAAGCTGAAATATTTATAGGTGTGCAGCCCAGCACTTTTAAGTGACTTAAAATTCTCTTTCATATTGGTTGACTGTTATTTGTGACCTGCAATTCTTGTCAAATTTATTTTGTGTTTATTTGACATGCACATGAAAATAATATCAAAACTTCTTATTTCATAACTTTTAAATACCAGTAATTATTTGGATCATGGTGCCATAACTTTGGCCAATGTACTCAAATTCGTGGCTCTCAAGGTCAACTGCTGCACATCTGCATTTAAATATGACGTGTACATGTATGTGATGACATGAATTTGAAAACTACATTTGGCAAGAGATGCATTTATACAAATTGGTTGACAAAGTTTAAAACTATTGTTGAAAATAAGGCTTTTAATTTTCTATTGATGAATATATGAATGCAAAAATAAGGTTTTGATGGATGCTTAAAATTGTGGAGCGCTGTAGCAGTCCGTTAACTTTTTCTTTACACATTAATATAGTCATACAATTAGCAATTCGGTATGTATCACTACTGTACTATAAAATGTAGATCCAAAGAAATAGTGGAAAGACTGTATTTTGATTTTAATAAATTAAATTGATTTTGATTTTTTAATGTTTGGTTTTGATGCAGTGACAGAAATTCAAGAGAAATCCAGCTTCTTTAATTCAGCTGCTTTCATTGCTTTAATATTGACCGTGTTTGTGTGGTTTGTTTTTTTGTTAAACACCCCCTACATACAATATACAAGCATGTGTAAAGTAAATGTAGTTGATATTGTAATTTTTGTCTGAAGCAACATTCTGGAAAGTGCATGTATGTATTGTTGTTTTTTTAAACCAATATTCATTTGAAAAAATTAAGTCGAATATGACACCATTGACGCTTAAATTTCCCGCCTTCATTCCACCTTAGTAACTAGCGCCACCTAACTTCTCTACAAATCCACAGTATATTGATCTGTTGCTACAAGAATGGAAAGGCATTCCATTAGAACAACTACTCGGTTTCCACCTGCAAGCCAGACAGTCAACATTCCACAGATGTAAAACAGTGTCTGGTGACTCAGTACTCAGTGGCTGCTACATTTCATCGCAAAACGCTGGGTGACGAATACGCGCAGAGTGGCACACTCGTGCTCATTTGCTTATTATTAAGCCCTGGGTTTGAAAGGCGTGGAAGGCCCAAGAACATCTGTTCTTATCTATAATCAACGTAGACTTGGGACGTTTCATGCACGAACACGCCAATGGATAATGACGTCATCGTTTTAATTTACGTTTGTTAAACTACAATGGATTTCCTCGAAACTGAGTACACATCCAACTGCTTCAAATTTATACCAAATGCTAGCATTAGCACAGTTAGTTTTGCTAGGTAGTAAAACTGGTGGTTGCAAAACTGCTCTATAGCTAGCTCGTCTGATTCGATGAAGTACACGGAGTGAGCATTTCCTGCAAGTTTGGGCATTCCCACCCATCCATGTCCTCTCAGCAACAATGCAAAAACTGGGTTGCGAATAGCGTCACGGTGACGTTTCCGGAACGCAAGAAGCTCCACCAATAGGGAGCTGTCATGGTCCCTCTGACGTCACCCTCCACTCACTCTCGTTGTTGTGGTTGCACCGAGGGTAGAGCTTGTCTTCGGGATTTTCTCTGTTTTCCAGTTTAACATTTTATTTCGCTAGCCCCTTTTTCTTCGTTTTGTACATATTTTTCATCCTTCGTATTCTTTGGGTAAGTAGCGTGCCGTCGCACTTTTCATTTTTTGAATATTCGGAGCGAACGAAGTGGTTTTTTTTTCCGATTTTGACAGTTGCGCTTTGGTGTTTCCAACAGCTGATCGCCAAGGCTTGGCAAGGTCGAAATGTTAAAACCTATATTCGTTAGAGCTATAGCTGCTGGCTGGAAAATTATATCGGAAAATTAGTTCGCAGTTTGAATTTCTGAAGTTTTTGGGGGAATTCCCCACTCGCGGTTATTCGAGTATTGATTTTGTCAATTTAATCGCTGGGGGAAAAAATCGTTACCATTATTTGAACCCTCTTGGAAAAATGCTATTTTTGGTGACCTTTTGTCATGACTCCAGCCTACAGTTTTTTTCTCTAATTTTCCTGTTTCTTATTAATTATGCATGGGATTTGTTTTTCTGGCGAAAAAACGCTGTGGGTGTTGTTTATTGCAACCTACTTTTTCAGTAGACCTCTGCATTTATTACCCTCGATGTAATAGGTGTACTGACAATGGACTTGCCCAATCGTATGGGTACATCTGGTGATGGGTATTGCATGTCAGGGGGACCCGAGTGGGCATTCCTGTCTAGGTTGCTAGGATTAGATTGGGTCAGTTTATGTTGCGTTGGAATAACCATCCGTAAATCAATTTCGACGGAAGAGGGGCAGGGAGGATAGGATTTCTAATGAAAACACAACTCCCCTTGGGTTGAGGCAAACGACATTATTTCCAGAAGAATTTTATCAAATGTAAAAGTCTATGAGGCTAATGAGCCTGCTTTGAGGCTAGAATTTCCCTTAACCGTATTTGGCTATTCAGGAAACAAGAGCACTAACAATGATGCATCTTGAGGTTAAATAAATTAAACGGGAAATGAGTTGCTTCATTGTTGGTTTTTTTTCTAGAAAATTTTTAAAAAGTATTAGCAGAAATAAGTATGCATAATTGAACAGTTTTTGCCATGCTAATTAAACCATGGCTGAAAATTTGATATCCGGACTAGCTTGGATATGATCCATGTAATGGGTCATTCAGTGCTGTATTGAATATAAATTGTACTAATGTTACACATTCAAAAAAGGTAACGAATCAAATCCAACTGAAGACGTCATACTAGGGATTTTTTTTCTCTAACGTACATGTACTTTCTAAAAAAAGAACCACAAAAATTGTTAATAATTTTGAAAGGTTGTGCCACCTTAGGCTTGATCTAACTCAAGGTTCATAGTGTATTGCTCTGGGAGCTGACTCCTTGGATATGTGCCATAAAAATATATGTGCAATGGATTTCTAAAATAACGAATCTTCAATACGACCAGCTGTGAAATGAGCATGTTGCTAGTTATCTAGTGACCCACTTCAACCTATTTAAAAATTGCACTCTGTTGTTGGGGCTGAGAAATATTCGACTAGAATGAGAAAAAAAAATTGTGCTGAAAGCGTCAAGAAAACTTGTTGATGATGAGCAAAAAAAAAGTTTTCACTTTCCATCAAGGATGAGACTTGGTGCTTGTTTGTGTTTTTGAATTCATCACTCGTACCATACTACCGCTGAGGATTGGGAGAGAATCCACCAGATTAGAATAGATTTATGACAGAACTATGCATTTCATCATACGGACAAAGTAGTTTTGCCTAACCAACGAAATATTTCACGTGCCATACGTGTGGGGTGTCAAAATCCAGCACAGTTGCCATCTCATATTGCATCATTCTGTATAATAAAACTTTGCATGCCACTGAACAAAAATGATATGCGTGCATTTACCATTAATCATTGAACAAGCAATGCTATCAGCATTTTCTACTTTTTTGCAGGTAGTTTCTCTGTTATTTTCCATTTTTATTGCATCCAGAATGGATATTGGCATTCTGGATGATATGTCAGGGATTTGACAGAATTGACCTTGCAGTTCAGGAGTAATTGAAACTTGGCCATTTATAACAAGCCATAATTTGATAATAGTCATTTCATTCTCTATACATATCTAGATCTTTGGACTGCAAGTCTGTCTAGCACCCACAGCTTCCATCATAGGCTAGCAGGCTTGTTCCCCAACCTGTTCTGTCCACAGCCTTCGACGAGTTTGAACTTTTAATTTTACCCACAGAATTGATTAGCATTTCGATGAAATCGCTTTGCCCACGCCACTTAGTTTTGTCAGCGATTAGCTTCGACATTTGCGGTACATATGCTAATAAATTCAGGCGAGGCAGTCCTGCACTGGTGTGTAATTGACCAACTGATAATTGCTTATTAATAAGAGGTTGCACTAATGATTATCTAACTCAGGACCAAGCTGCTGCATAAAATTATTTACCAGTATTTTCCTGATGGACGTTTAATAGATCATACTGACAGAACAATCGCAGTCTGTTGGCTTTGGTTCTAAAGAAAGTTCATTTTAGCATGTGATCAACTTAATTGACCTTCCCGCCGTTCTGCATTGGTTTCGTCACGTGACAATGGACGTCATTGCAGTAGGCAGCACTTCTTTGGCATGAATCCAAGGTTTTAGACATTTGGCTACCATACTTAAAAGGGAAATGGAGGCCATGGATGTAGATTAGTCTGCATATTTGTCTACTGCAATGAAATAATTCAATAGAAATGAATTTAAGAGTGTTCGGCAAACATGTTGCTAATTTTCACTTACGTGCACTACTGTATGTGGCATATGAATTGGTACAAATCAAATAACTTTGCTTGTTTTGAAATGTGCGCCTTGGACAGAAACATCTGTTACTCTCCAGTTTATTAGTGTCCAGCTGTAGGCGTCACTAATGATGGTTCTATCGATCCGAATTGGCCCGGCCGGCCGCTAACCGGATTGGCCGGTTAGTGTAATGCCACCAAAATCCTTTATTGTAAAGACAGATGACAAAAAGACACTGTGCATGGAAAGAATCATAGCTTGACCTTGATGTGCACGTGCATACAACATGGAAATTATTAATGTCCTTTTGATGATTAAATATCATTTAGTTTTGGACTTCTATCCACGTACACTCTCGATTTTTACAAAGCGTTCGAATAATGGTTTTGAAAAAAAAAAAAGCAGTTAAAAACAACATTAAAATATCACATATTTATATTTTTCATTTCTAGGAATTTGATAAAACTGATGTTGATTTCGTTCAAAGTACTCATTTGCTTAATAATTTGATCTTTGTGTGGCCAAATTTAAAGATGAGGGCCGATGTAATTCTACCCTGAAGTTGCATCCATGGGAAGCTGCATGCTAAATCTAGGATGCTTGCTGCAATGACGTCATGCGTCACGTCTGAAGAACGTGCATCATGGCGGAAAGGTCAAGATGAGCATCCCCATAAAAATTGCTTCAATATATACGTATATGTACTTTGCTCGTATGCACGGAGGAAGGGAAAATTTCAGCTATTTTTGGCATTAGGCTCGAAGGGTAGCCAAAAATGCCAGCTAAACGAATACCGGTGCATGCACGCGCTATTTGTGTGTCGTTTTTATAATTGCACATTTAGCATCAGATATATATCCGATCGATGACCTACCTATGCCCTACCCAGAGACAACTTGATACTGAGACGCGAACGTTTTGTCCACTGCCAAATCCATCTGGCACGTCCAATAAATATATGGCCCGTGAAAATGAAGCAATGTTGCTGCCAAGATTTCTATTCTCTTCAGGGCCTTCTTTCTGGTGAGATTTTATACTTTGGGCAGTTTTGAAGCAATATCTTTCTATATGGACTAGTTGTGGGGCTTTTGGGTTGGCAGCTCTCGAACATTGCTAGCAATTGGGAAATCCTGGTTTTTTCCCTGCTTTTGCGTAATTTTGCTCATAAATGAAATGCTGGGGTTCTGCCAAAGAAATCCTGCAATGTTTGTAATAGTCCAGTTCCCCTCCAGTTTCATTTTCAAAATTACAGCGTGTTGTGCAATTCTGTTCTGCGGCACTGCAGACTTTTGGGAATTGCGTCAGTAGCTAACTATGCATTAGGTGGGCCAGACGATCTCATTTTTATTAGAAGAGGCCTTTAAGCGACAATGTCCAAGGTAAATAACGCAAAAAAGGTAATCTTATCAAAATTTCCCGACTGGCCTTCTGCGCGCAGGTTGTAATTTTAGTTGTTTTTTTATTTTTTTTATTTTTTGTAATACGAATTTGGGATTGCAAGTATGAAACCTCAATTATCCTTATCTGTTTTTACTTATTTTACATGGTTGTGGGCCTTTTTATACGTGCCTCGTTTTTTTTTTTTTTATTACAATTCCTAACGTGGGACAGGAAGGGTCATTCAAGAAATGCAAATAAGTTTTCACTTCCTGATAACCACAATGCTCTTCAACGGTCAAACTATATATTGAAACATCCGCCAACTCATTGAAATGCGATACGCTTCAATACCTGGCGTAATTTTCCGAACACATCTAATGGTCTCTTTATGAACACATAAATCCTAATGCGTCACATCAGATTAATTGCTCTGCGGCGAGGCACCGGCTCCTGATAATTATTATGATGCACTTATAAGTGATGTACTAATTAGTCTAAATTAGTAACATGGCCCCAATCAGCTGATTCTGTTGAGTATTGAACACGTTAGTTGTTTTATGTTCTCAGAGCATCTCGGTTTGATTCGTGTATGCACATTTTTGTGCAATCTCGAGGATTTAGGATACTTGACTATGTTGGACAGCAACGGGCATTCAGTTTAGATGAGAAATACAATTACCCCGGGTTTAGATGAGAAATACAATAATGGGAAATAAAAATTACTTTTATTTTTATTCATTTGACCTATTAACCGAATTGTGTGCCTTGCTCCTGCGCATGTTGTACTTACAAAGCGGTGAAAGTTTTTTCGGCTTACAAAATTATCTGGTTTTTTTTATATTATGTGCTTAAAGATTACCAATGATTAAAAAAAATGATTAAAAATGGCAAAAAAAATCGTCGACCTTCTTTAATTAAACTTCTAGGTTGAAAAAGTATATATTTACTTATAATTGATACGAAGTAGGCAAATTAAGACTTTAACCAACATATTGTTTATAAATGTATTTATAGTTGACTACATGCATGTACTTGGTGTACATGCACTAGCTTGCTCGCCTTGTTGACAATTCTCACTGGGTCACTCGACGATTATTTATGTGCTTCACGTACAGAAAACTGGGAAAAACCTTCAAGTGAATCTTTTAATGACTTGAAACTAGTTGTACCCTTCCTTCCTTCCCCCCCCCCCCCCTTACTGTGTTTGTAGTTTATGGGTTACATAATTTGTTGCAGTGTTACTTTACTGCTTCAGGGGAAGGGTACAAAAAAAGCCCACTTCCTACATATGATTGCTGAACAAACCATACATATGGTTTTTTTTTGTTTTTTTTTACTGAAACCTGAAGTCATAGTTTGATAGTTGAATTGAGGCTTTAATTTTCTGAGTAATGTGACAGTACAATAATTATTTCACACGTTAGATTGTACGTGTTATTAATCTGAATTATATGATCTCATTTCCAATGTATGTTGCTTATGTTTCTGACTTCTGAAGCTCTGAATGGAAAAATGCTCGGAAATGGCCCATTAATCGATTTTATGGTTTTGGCTCTATTAGGTGCTGTTTTTTCAACCAATTATGTTCAGCAGCTTTAGCGCGTATTTATTCGGAAGCAGCAGCAATGTTGAAGATGATTGTGAGAAGGAAAACGAATTCACGACTGTGGAAACTGATGGTGACTGGCTCATCGTCAATTCGTCCAGTGAGTATTCTTTTAAGTCTAAATTCTGTACCGTGCATATTTGTGCATGGAGGTGGTGTCTGAGCACCTGGTAAATATGTAGTGTTTCGGTGATGTACCACTCGTAGATTTTGCAGTGTCACTATGTATGATGTGCAACTTTTGGTGATATGGCATTTTATCTTCAATGTTAACTTAATTAGTTAAGTTCTTGAAAACGTAATCATTCAATACATGTAATGCACCGCTGTCCAATTATCCAACAAATTTCTGAACAGACGATTTTAACAGATTTTGTGCAGTTGCAAATCTGATGCTGCCTGACAATTTTTTAATGAAATCATATATTCAAGAATCTGAATTGCTAAATTTGTTTTAAAACATTGCAATAATGACTTAAAAGCATTAGATCAGAGAAACGGGTAATCTTACGAGTGATACATGCAAGAGTTTGCATGTTGATACGAGCTCGCACAATAGAAACTATCCTTGTTGTTTGGTTCACTGCTTATGCCCAAGATTGGCAGCTAACCCCCGAATTAGGTGCATCATATTTCACTACCAGTTGTAGTTCTAATTATAATAAGTCATTAAAAATGAAATATATCCTTGACTTTGCAAGGGCATGCACGTAAGAAAATGCTCGTAAGTTGTTTCTAACTTGCTCCGATCACTTTAAATTTGATTTAGTTCAGTTAAATTGAGAAAGTTGGAAACTATCCAATTGCAGATGGCAATAATGTATTTAAAAGCAAGAAAACAGCTGAGTCAGATCTCGAGATATTCTTAATTGACTTATAATTAAATGTATCACTGGTTCTCCTAATAAACTGTTGTAATACCCATCGATGTCACGTGTTCTAAACTTCCACAAAATCTATTTTTAATTGATGGGACATTTCACAAAAATATGCACATTTTCTATTGTTGCTCTGTAATTTCTTCCAAAAATATCTACGTCCTGCATAATCATACAAAATTATCAGGAAAGACTGATAGGATGTACACCCGGTTTTTATAAGTTTTCTCACATCTGAATGGTTGCGCAGCCCAAATCATAAACTCGTTGAATGATGCCTGTATCTATCCCCCTTCATACAATCTAATCAGTCATGCAATATTAACATAACAGTGTTACTTTGTTCTTTTTGGCTTACCAAGTAATGTTTTATATCCCCCTTCATACAATATAATCAGTCATTCGAAATTAACATAACATTTTTACTTTGTTCTTTTAACCTTACCAAGTAATGTTTTATATAGACATATGGTTGAAAGTTCCGTAGTTCCTCCATGGCATTACTTGGCAAGTGCATGCATTGGGGTCCTGAAAATAACTCTATTGCTGAGGTTGGGGTTCTTGCTTTTTGCTCGAAGTGACTCCTGGATGTGCAAAACAGGAACCGACCCTCTTCCACTGTACTTCCTGAAGGGAATTTAAGCAACCAAGAAATCCTGATTGCCAAGGTCGCGTGTTAATACTCTCAATAGTTATTTTTAGACCGCAGTGTAAGCTGATGAGAATAATTTGAACGCTTAGTTTCATTGATGCCGTTCTGCACAAAGATGCTCATTGAGGTTGATCGGCACATTTTCTGCCTGACTAAATTATGATTAAACATCTGCTGCTTATTGCCTATTATTGCATTTTCGTTTTGGTGGATCATGCATGGTTCCATGTTGCATGGACGCGCTTTAGTTTTTCTTGCTCATGCGATTTCCATGTAATGCTAGATATTCATACTACAATTATATCATGGTAAAAATAAGTCTTTGGTATTTAATGTATTTAGATGCATTACTTGTAACATATTGCACCACTTGCTTCAGAAGTGACACAACTTAGAAATCCTCAAGATGGTTTTAAGTCGAGCAAAATGAGCTCTATATCAGTAAAAGCGACCGTTTTAGCATACCATAGTTTCGGCTAAATGGCAGTAATGTCACTTCATTTTACCATGGATTACTATGCATTAAAACTTGCTTTATTACAAAAAAATATTGATTTGTCACTTCTGCAATGGGATTTTGTTATGTTGAAAAAAATCTTTCCATCGTTTTGTTGTTTTAATATCCAAAAATAATTAAAAACAATGCGTTGAAGGTTAATTCGATTATTTTTTCTTCAGATTATATTGAAATTTTATGTACATTTTGTTTGTTTAATTAATTCTGTTTTTCAAAATGACATTTTAATTTTGTTAAGATTATTTTTTACAAATTTCATCACCAAAATGATCTTGGACAGTTTTGTCAAGATATTATGATCTTGTCAACAAAACCATATGTCTGCATAGAAAATCATTAGTAAACATGACTGATTTCAAAGTTCAATTTATTTTTATAGAACAAGACGATGATTCAATTCCAGATGAGAATGGAGCACATCATCAGCCATTAAAAGCCACCAATCACAAGTTACTGTCAGACGATGAGTCAGCAGACTATGCCGAAGCCTTGCAATATCCCCCAAAAATGTTTTCTGCGGTGATTCCTTTTGGTCCCAAGAACGTTGAGCCATGGCTCTATGACAGCTGGTTCATTACGCCCCCATCTTGTTTCACTGCAAGCCCACATTCGTTTGTCCAAACTTCACCTCTGGAGAACCTCCTCATAGAACATCCCAGCATGTCCGTTTATGCAGGCTACGATGTCATCAAAAAGGGCAAAGGAATGGGGGATTCTGAGATAAAAAATGCCATACAATCAAGTAATGATAGCTCGTCCCATGACAAGAGAGGACTTGTGTTTCGGGAATTTGAGTTTTCAGTGTTACATTTAACAGCTCCTGCAGTTAACAGCCGCCTTTGCATAAAAGAACGACTCGGTCACCGACCTTCTTCTTGTGCTTCGGGCAAGGCTGAACTGATGGAACAAATCAAAAATGAAGCAGGTGTTCAAAAGGTGAGCCTAATTATGGTAATAGTTTTTTTTTTTTTAAATTGGTTTTATCTGTTAAAATATTTGCAATTCTTGCATATGCAGAAGTTTTATTTGCTTTTGAGCTTATCAGCTCTGGGGATGCATAGCTCGTTTAATGAGCTTCGGGCTAATATTAAATATTATTAATGCAATGCAATGAAGGATGCTCAAGTTATTAGGGGAAAAATTGTAGGTTAAGTTTCTTCAAAACTATTAAACACATGGAACAAACTTTCTGAAAGTTGGAAAGAATTTCAAATTTCAACGAACTTATTGCCAACTCTATCCTATTTCATTAGTCCCTTTGATATATTTGCATCAATATTTTTAACAGGTTAAACATCGACAGGAGGCAAAGTTTATACATGGAAAGCAACTAGAACGTCACAACAAGGCACAAGAGTTTCAGTCTATTGGAAAGCGTCATCGTAGGAAGAATTTCATGAAAAACCCCAGTGGCAAAAGCAATAATCGTAAATATTGACCGCCGATCTGCTTTAGTCTTGATTTGCCCACTCGTTGTCAACCTGGATCCATCTCATCATGATCAAAAAAATATCATAGGACTATATTTACCATTTTTATTTGTCTCTATTATGTCTATACTTAAATGCCTATTCGAGGTATGTATATTTCTTTTTGCAAGCGGGCCATCACTTCCGATGGCACTGCTGACACGCTGGCAGCGTTTTTAACCTTTTTTATCAAATCTCTGTACAACCACAACAAATATGCACGCGTGTATAGTTCTCATATATACTTTTAAATTATTTACACAAGGACATTCATCACGTTTATCATCGCCTGGCCCGTCACAAATTGGCTGGCATGGCTTAACATCTCCCATGTGATATCATAATACTGCCAAGAGCGACGCCAGCCGCCGTTCTCCATTTTATCGAATTGTGTTGTACATACAGTTTAAATGAGATGGACGCATGTTGGGAACTCTTTTTGAAGCACACTTTATTTTTTGTTCAAAAGCTGTATGGAGTTGCTTGTTGCGTCCGAGTATTCCCCAGATATTTATGAGATTTTTATTTCTTCGTATGTCCATGTAGTATGAAAGGGGGGGAGGGAATTCTGGATGTCGCATGTGAATTTTAGAATGGTGTACGGTGGAATAGATGATTTATCGATAGCCTATGTATGCACACGTGCACAAATCTATTTACTCGGTGAAATATCTGTTTTCGAGAAGTTAGCCTGACAGTTTTAATCTTTAGTGGAGGAATAGCATTGCATATAATTTTCTCAATCAAAATATCGACTTGCAGCTCTGTGTTTCTGAGGCATATGAAAAAGGCACCTAACATTTAACATATTGTGTACTCTTCTACTGCAATTCAGCAAATACAAATTTGCGTGGTGGGTTCAGCAGTTGTGAGGAAATGCCCTTAAATTGATGTTTTTATTATCCATACAGGTGTTTAGAAACAGCTTGAGAATCATTTAATGTGAAAATATATAAGATGTGCTTAACTGGTTTTTTTTTAAATTGGTTAATTGCATTATTACCAAATTAAATTCTACGATATTTACTTCATTACTTCGCCTATCGAAAAATTCTGACAAACAATGCTCGTTCAACAATTTTTTTTTTGCACACATTTTTATGCATTGCCAGTTTTGGAATCAGCATATTTTAGAAGTTTATCTTGTTATCTTTTAAAGATATTTGCAAGTATAACTAGACAACAAACATTAGCTATTTGTGCCAAAAATGTTCAGGTTTTTATTTTTTGAGACATGCACTGAAATTCTGATTTTTTTAGTACAGTATTTCAAGTTTACTTCAGCATGCATGTGGCTGTTACGTTTGTTTTGAATTTATTTCATTCAAGTAAATTTTAACTGGAATTTGTGCCATCGCTTCAGTTAAATTGAAATTATCATTTGCAAATTCATGTCGTTTATCTACTCTATTCTAAAAGCACATCATTGCCAGCTAGAAATACTGATGCTGCAAGAGCTTTTTGGCATATTAATTATAGTTACTGCATTTATTTCTATTCACGCTTGTTTAAATCTTGCCAGTTTTAATTTATACCTTTTTAGAAAATGTATTGCCTTCCCATTTATCTCACTTTGGAATTCATGCTTATTGTATGGCTAATAATAACTTTTTTTGTGGTCCTTGAAAATTCAAATCATCCAATTACTCAATTAAAATTAAAATAGTATTTTTATGATTTATGTGCGCATGATTTCTTGAAATCAACTAGGAAAAGTTACGTTTTTAACGAGATGTTTCTCTTTCAATGCGTTTTCTAAGAACTGCTTAAAAAACGTTTACATTTCCTTGTATGCAAATGCAAACTGGTTTGATATCTGGGTGTGATGTAACAATTTTACAAAGAGTTTGTTTGAGTTGTATGATCTTGCTGTGTGTTAATTGTTATCTATTCAATTGACTGCTTGAGAGTTGGTCTGGATCATTAATTCAGAGTTGGTGTTCCAATCTTTTTAAGCCTGATCTAAATTTGAAATTACCGAGTAATAGTCTGCTAATGACTGTATTTTTATTTCCATTTTAAAGAAATAATCTGTGTAGGCCGGCATTCTCTACCATAACTTCCTAAGCCGTTCATTGTATCATATACTTGATATTTGCTATATGCTTATTGACAAATGAGGACCAACACCTCTCCAGAGAGATTTAATTATCTTTATTTTCATGTTGCATGCATTATTACGTACTAGTGTATCAGATGAGAATTATTATGGATTCTTACGGATTGAAAAAAAATACAGGCTTCATGTAAATATGCTATAGTTTCATTACCTTTTTCACTAATCCATAATCGCATTTCACCTTATTTTTGCTATAAATAGCTTATTCATTATATGAAATATGACCCATCCTTGGTATGGGTGTTGTAATAATCAAATATTGGATATATTAAACGGTTAAGGAAGCCATTATATGTAGACAGGGTATACATTTTTGTTGATTTTATTTTCACAAATGAACTAAGCAATCAGTTTTTCTCGTCCTTTTATTCAAGTCTTGTCAATTTTGTTCTGCATCAGAAATATTGCTTTTAATATCATTGAGATCAGGCAACTTAAAAATTTAGGTACTCAGGTCTTAAATTGTAAAACTGCTTTTGCCTCGGTATATATTCCTTATATTTGCAGATGTAAAACATGTTTACACTTGACATTATCTGGAATAGTTCACTGCAAATAGATGTTCCCATTACCTTAAATTATCCCAAATTTATTTATAAATTTTCCAATTATGTCGATAGTACGCAGTTAGTTTTGGGGTTCAAGTTGTGATTTAATTTATTAAGTGTTGCGTGACAACATGCTAACATGTTCAGAAAAACGGAAATCGTTGCCCCTGTTATAAAAAATCATGAGGTTATTTCATGAAACTTCCTAAAGTGAAATGCTTTCATCCTTAATTGTTATTGTTGATGCACTACTTTTACTTTCTGATGACTTGTTGAAGCTGTCGCTATCGAAATAATTTATGTAATGTCGCGGAGTTAAATCTGGTTAAAAATCTTATTTTAAATTTGGGATATCTTTATAAAATCAAGTAAGGAGTTAATAGGAATTATTAATTCAAACCTAAATTAGGTTCGATTTTTTAGTGGGGAAATAAGTAAAACTGCAATTTTTTCTTTTATTATTCTGAACAGGATGAAGATGAAAACTATATAACTGATTGTTTCAAGTATAATTAAGAAAGCCAATATTATATTTACTATCATAAAATGCTTGAGTTTTCCAGGGTAATTATTAGTCTGCATTATCTTTTCTATTATTAATTTAGCTGGCTTAATATTATCACTTATATGGTATCCTAGTTCAATGCTAAAATTATTTTTACATTATTGACTTCAACTATGCGGCTAAAATAATAGATCAGTGATAAGAAATCAAACTAATTTAAGTCACTTCATAAGAGGTTTTTCAAACCAAAATAATTTTGTTCCTCCTAGTATCTTTATTGTTATTAAAATGAATATGAAACATAATTTAGATCATGCTGAAATGCACAAAGTGCGTGCATATCAATGACAAACTTTCGTTGTTATTGATTTGGTAAATGATGATCAATTGCAAATTGTGCTTTATGAGTTGAGATAGCTGATGCATTTGTAACCATTAAAAGTAGCGTGTGTAATTTGGCAATTGGATTTCACTGTATGTTTGATAGCGCTGAACAAAATGTCCCATGTTATAGCACATTTTCTGCTTCTGTACAAAATAAACATCTCATACTTCAAAGATTCATGCAAAGCATATATTGGTGTGGTGTGGTTTTATTTTTGAATTTTTTCTTTTTTATGAAGGCACTACAATGAAACTAAGAAATACCGCTTTTCTTGAGACTATTGCGTTTTATTATTCAAAAATATACCTTTCTCCCTCCCCACATATAAAAAAGCATAAAATCGAGAATGTAAGTACTCTAAATTATTACCATCCTCCTGGAGAAGTCAGAGATCTTAGAAATTCAGGGTCCATTCGCAAACTTTCAAATTTTCCCAGTACAAATTTGTACTCATTGAACATGAGTACAAATTTGCATAACTTCCCACGTTTTCTTTGGACAAAATTGCTAAATTTTTCCATGTTTTCCGAAGACAGATTTGCCAAACTTTCAACATTTTCCGAGTACAAACTTGCAAAATTTTCCACGTTT
>JAQGAO010001541.1:0-23852 GCA_034697705.1 Ommatoiulus sabulosus | reverse complement strand
GGAAATTCAACGCAGTCATGGCGATCCAAAATTAATACTTCTACAATTAAGGTTAGCTCAGGGCCCATTTTCCGAGTCGACATTTGCAAACATTTTCCCTATTTTCGGAGTACAGATTTGCAAAATTTTCCACGTTTTTCATGTAGAAATTTACACAATTTTCCTCGTTTTCTGAGTATTATTAATTTGCAAAATTTTCCACGTTTTCCAAGTACAAATTAGCAAAATTTTCCACATTTTCCGAGGACAAAAGGGCGAAATTTCCCAGTTTTTCCGAGCACAAATTTTCAACATTTTCCGTTAATTTTCAAATTTGTCGTTAGTAAATTTAAGAAAATATTTTCCAGTGTCAATTTTGGAAAACATCTCAATTTTTCACGTTGTCATTGGTCAGGGATATTTTTTTTTTAAACCGGGAAAAGTCAGAAAAGTTGAAAAAGGAAATTTCTGGGGGAACCCTGCATATTGCATTTGACATTAATTTGGAAAGTTACGTTCATGTAGGCCTACTGTAGTTATTTGGTCTTAAAATAATTTTGTTTTGGAAACCTGGTGTCAATTTTTTTTTGGAATACCGATGACGTATTTTTTTTTTGGAAAAACTGGTGTTGATTTTTAATTGGTTAAATTGTGTTGTCTGGTGTAAAACTCGTCATTTTCAGGACAATCGTATCATATCTGTCGGGAAGTTGTATTATTTGTTGACAAATATTAGACAGTTCTTTGTGACCCCATTTTTTTTTAGAAAGTTACATACAGTACATGTATACTTTAACAAAAATGCTTTTTTTTAAAAGTTGCTCGTTTTTTTGGTCTTTTCCAGATATGGATTCCGGTGCGGACGGCGTGGCGCACTGCAGCAGCTGCCCGGAAGGCCTGGAGTCGGCGGGTTCCGGGAGCAATCGGAAGTGCGACAGGAGCGGAAGCAGCAGCAGCGCCCTCTCGCTGCGTCTTTCTCCCGATCGCGACGAGGGAGGGGGAGGTGGCCTCGTGACGGAAAGCCAATCGGCGGACAGTGGTTTCCAAGATGTAGGATTAACGACGCCCGAGGCATCCGTCGTCGACCTGACGTCACCCGTCGAACCGACGACGCACGACACGTCCGTCGACTCCAACGACGAAGGCAGTTTTCTGGGCATGCTCTTCCGGCGCTCCACCTTGCGGCCAACGTCGGAATCGGACGAACGGCTGGTCATCGTCGGTCAAGAGTGCAAGCCGTTGAGCAGGTCGGGTTCGGCGATGACCAGCAGGCGGAGCCGCAACGTGCAGTTCGTCGTGCCGGAGCGCATCCCCGGACCGGAAGAGGAACCGGAACCGCGTGTGGCCGGAAGCGAGGCGGCGACGGATGTGGCGGAGGTAGTGCCCCCCGGAAACGCGGAGGCGACACCGGAATTGCCGCCTGCAACGCCACCTGCAGCCGCGACGCCCCTGGAGCGAGCGCCGTCCATCCCCACCGCTGGGGGGCACCAACGAGAGACGGAGGAGGAGAGGCGTAAGAGGGTGGGGGGCTTCTGGCCCCATGCCATATCCTCGCTTTTCGCCACCCTTACCTGTACTGTTGGCATGTTCGACATTTGCAGGTTTTCTTATCTCAGTTTCCAATATGGCGGTGAGTTGAGTCGAACGCTTTTGGAAAATCTTAGTTGCGATGTTGTATGATTTGGCTTTGAGTTGAGTTAGTTTGAAAGGAGGGGATTTTTTGAACGTTTGTACACGTCCTTTTTGGGAAAGGAAAGTTATTGAAAAAATTTGGTCAAGGTTTTGGTATTCCAACATGTTTGGATATATCGGGATAATTTGTGGGAGAATGTTTTTGAAAGAAAAAAAACTTGGGATGATTCTTTGAAATAAGTTGTTGGAAAAAATTACGATAATTATTTTTTTGTGTTAATTTTCTGGAAAATACATGTATAGGGTTTATTTTTTTGTTATAAGAATCTGAGAAAAGGGTGGGATAATGTTTTTTTTAATAAGTTTCTGGAAAAAATTGGGATGGTTTTTTTTTGCAATAATTTCTTGATTAAAATGGGTGTAATTTGTTGAGATAAGATCTTTGGAAGAATTTTTGGGTAAGGCTTGAAATAATTTATTGGAAAAGTTTGAAATAAGTTGTAGAAAAAGTAGAAACGCGTTCTTGGAAAAATTTTCATAAGTTATTAGGAAAAAGTGGGGGTATTTCTTGAAATGGTTTTTTTTGATGTTCTTGAAAAAAATTGCAGTAAATTCTTGGAAATTAACTGAATTAATTGATAAAATTACAATATTTTGGGAAACGCTTTGGAATAGTTTTAAAATAAATCCTGAATCCTATGGGGTATGGCTATGCAGTACTGTAGCTTTCCCTTTAAGCCGGGTATACTCACTAGGAGGGTAAATTTAGGAATCTTGGAGAGCTTTTGGCTCATGTTGACAGATGCCGCTGTGGCTTTTTTTTAGCATCGTTATGTCTTATATGTTACATGTTTAATTTCAGGCGGTTTTATTCTTCAGTTTTTAATGCTGACCGTTGTCTTTGGTCTTCCGATGCTCAGCTTCCAAATGACCATTGGTCAATATCTGGGAGCTGGAATCATGGAAATGTGGAAGGTGTCGCCCTTATTTTATGGTAAGCCCTCTTAAAAAAATAGGCATTACTGCCATGCTTCTTTTTTTTCTTAAATAAAACGTTTAAAATTTTGAACGTGGCAAGAAATGCCACTTTTAACGTCCAATTTCAATTTTTCTAGCATGTGAGCTTTCGAAAAGTTAATTCAGGCGTTAATTTAGAAAATTTCTTGAATGAAGGTGTTTGAAATTTTAGTTCGAACGTTCCATGTCGGAGTTCTAGAATATGTGCATTTTATGAAATTTCTAAAATGCAAGATTTCAATTTAAAAAAAAATTAAAACGGAACGAAATTGCATTTTTTTCCCCGCTGTTGCGTGTGGCTTTTTTTATTCCATTAATTTTTTTATGTTAAAAAACTTTTTGTGAAGGTGGTTTCACATGTCCTAGCTTTTTACCTTTTTTTCTATATATCGCAAACATTTTAATGAATTTACGTCATTCTATGCCTAAAATTCGTAGACTCATCGCATTTTCGTAGCGCTTTGGATATCTGGAATTAAACATTTTTATAGTAATATTCAAAAAGGGCTATAATTTTGTTCGCATAATACGCACGGCTTACAAAGAATTTCTACTTTCTGGTTCAGTCACATTTTTCCTCCATTTTTTTCCCTTCTGCTCTATTATCATAATTTTGGAGAAATTTTAAAATGTTTTTTGAGTCCTGTTTTCTGGTCCAGCAGTTTTTGGTAATGCACTGATGGGGTGCAACCAGGACATAAAAAAATTGGTGGCACTTCCCATGAGGTACGGAACGTTGGCCCAAGAGGGAAAGCAGCTATTTTGGGGGTCAAGGGGGGTCATCAGGAGCCCCCTCTGCACTGACTCACGAATTTTGGAAGCGAAACGAGTTCGTTTTCACCCACTGGCCGGAGGATTTTTACCTGTTTCGAAAGTGCTGCCACTTGGTGGAAAAACTTTGCACCAGATTTAATAAAGACGATGTTTCTGGTTTTTCCATAATTTTTTTAAAAAAATGCCATTTTACGAGGTCAGGACCTGTTTAATCTTAAGTTCGTTTATTTATTATAATTTTTAGGAAATTATCATAATTTCTAATATTTTCAGGGAAATAACTAAATCCATATTTCGAATCTACACATTTTAGGGAATATTACCTATACTGTATCTCAAATTGTATGAAAAAATTAAAATCTCGTTTTCTGTAATACTAGAATTTCAGGAAAACTGTGCTTTCTCATTCAACTTTTAGGTCCGTGATTTGAAATATTTCCAGTTTTTCCTTATTCCCGATATTTTAAAAAAAAGTGTCATCTCGCAGTAATGTAATTCGTGCAAAGTCAGATTTTGTATTTTTGAGGAATTTTTGTAACCTGTATATTGTTGAAGGAAAAAAAAGGGGAAAATATTTTGCATGCAGTTTTTATGAAATTTATTTATCTTTATTAGGAAAATTACATTTTCAAAAACCTTGAACCGATAAATTTAACACAGTATCGAATATGGGTATGGCTTAATACATTGATATACTGTAGCATTGATTCTTCCCGTTGACAGGCATGTTTTTTTTTTCCAATTATGGATCTGTGCTAAAATGTCACTACGCGGTCTTGTCCAAATTGTGTCCATAACCCATTTGTTCAACAGTGCGAATCCGAGCTAAACCTTTCATTGTTCTTCAATGGTAATGACGTTACAGGGTGTGTTGTTTGTTTTTTCAGGCATTGGCGTTTCTTCGATCATTGCGATGGCCCTTTATGGCATTTATAACATCATCCCCATCTCCTGGATGTTCATCTTTTTCCGGGATTCGTTCGTCACCAACCTCACCTTCAAATGGGGCGAGTGCAGGAACGTCTATAGACCAGAAGGTAATTGAAATTGTCAAAAATCAAGGTAATCCAGGATCATGCTGGATTGGCACTGCCGTACCTTATTGTAAAGCTGAAATTTACTCTTTCTTATTTACTTAAAATATGTGGAACCACATATCAAAATTTGGGTAATTTTAAATCAATGCCATAAGTACACCATCATATTTTCTTAATTTCTGAAATTCACATCTTTGTAAGTTTTCTTAAAGAAACAATTTTGCATTAGTTTAATGTGATTTATTTTGAATATCTATTATTTGAAATATCGATCTTTTTCATATTTTATCTATTATATCTTGTATGTCTGCTCTACTATTTCGAATGCACCAGATTTGCGCTGGTTCTGTAGAATGTGTTGCAAAAGTTTCTTTTCATTTAATAAAATTTTTAACAAATTTCGATTTTTTTTATTCACAATTAAAGAGTGCCAGAAGTATTCTACATACAACACATCAGACATTTTGGAAAGATCCATTCCAGCGTATTTCCAGTGAGTATTCCCGAATTCTTATTTTATATCTACAGCGTGATTGTAGCAGACAATACATTGTTTCGAATTTCTATTAAACTATTTATAAATTTTACAATGTCTTGTCCATTTGTTTTCAGAACTCGGGTCCTTCAGCGCCAGTCGATTGGCAACAACACTGCCAATACAAACGATTTGGTATTTGAAAATGTTTTCAACCTAGCCGTCATTTGGATGGTGGTTTTCATATGCCTAAGCAAAGGAATCAAGTCGTATGGAAAGGTAAGCCTCAAAACATTGCAAAGTTTTTGATTGTAACACAAATACTGTATATAAAATGGACACTTTTAAGAAAACTAGGCAATTGTATGGTGACCAAAGTAGGCCAAATTCGATGCAAAATTTGATTTTTTTTATCTTTGCATTGAATGAAAACGGAAAAATGATCGTTTTTTGGTTAAAACATCGAGTCTGAAAATAATGGCCAATTTAAAGGAAAAGAAATTTTTATGTCAATTTTTTCAAATTTTCAAACTTAGCATCGAATCAAAAACCTAAAAACTGCTCGCTCAATAAAAATTATGTCTTTGATGTTTTTCGTTGCATTGCGTTTTTATTTTTATGATCCACATTGCGAGAAATGTTCCCAAAAAATGCTCTAAATGACTTTATTTTTCATTCTGATTTCCTTAATTCGCAGGTCGTTTTGCCTTTTGGTATTTTTCCGATGCTCAGTTTTTATCTTCTATCTATTGAATTGCTGAGACGAGCCAGTTCGGGAGCTGAATTAATCATGAGTCTACATACTGATATGAACAGTTTCTTTTTGAACGGCTGGGTGAGTGAACTTATTTGAATGGAAAATTAGTTTTTTTATAAAATCATATTTGCATTATTGAAAATTTGAAATTGTTAGATCATGAAACTTATATAGGATTTTTATTAAGGTTTTAAATGCAATTTATAATGGTCTTAATGCCGTTTTGCAAGATTAGTTTTTTAAATGCAGTTTCTAAGACTGAATCAAAAAT
Organism: Ommatoiulus sabulosus; assembly: GCA_034697705.1. Classification (NCBI taxonomy): domain Eukaryota; kingdom Metazoa; phylum Arthropoda; class Diplopoda; order Julida; family Julidae; genus Ommatoiulus; species Ommatoiulus sabulosus. The sequence continues at coordinate 17,910 of JAQGAO010001541.1, read as the reverse complement.
GACTGATTTTTTTTCAGTTTTATTACATTTATTATAATTGTCTTAAATTTAAATCAGAAAAATGGAAATTGAACTTGGTTGAATTTAGTTGAAATATTGCTAATTCAGAGAAATATTCTTAATAAATGCTGCAGTATTAACAAACATTTCTTTCTAGTCTTGGTTAGCTGCTGCTCGAGAGGTGTTTTTTATTTGGGGCATGAACGGAGCGGCCATCATGCAAATTGCTAGTCATAATAAGCATCGTCATAATTTGAAAAGGTCAGTTTTCCTATATTTATTACTTTTACTTACAGGTTCTGTATTTTTATATATTTGGCAATTTGTTCCGTCGGGGTTTCATCACACAGTTTTCTACCATATAATTTAATTATTTTCCCCCAAACTTTTCACATAATATAAAAAAAAATTTTGTTTTTTTTATCTAAATATTATCATCCATTTCTGTTTTAATTTTACAATTTTTTCATGTACTAAACAATTTTTCTGTTATTATCATTTTCTTTTCAGAGATTGTGCCATAGTCATTGTAATTACATTGAGCATAATTTTGCTGTCTGCCTTTTTGGCCTGCGCCTGCATTTACATCATTTACAAATACGATCGATTTCAGCATCAATTCGTGCCATCATCTTTTGGTAAGTGAGTCCCAATTTTTGGTTTGTTTGACAAAAATGCGTTAGTTTAACTCGCAAACGGGTTTTGTATTGTATATCCTTAGAAACTACGAACAACGCCCGCTTTCTCCTTCCTAATCAGCAGTATGAACAGCTGAACATCAACATGGAAGATTTCGTGTCCATCAACTACCTTGCCGGGGTCCAGTCCGTAGCCTATAACGGCGACACGACAAGGACCAGTGGCTATCAGGTGGCTAGGTTCGCAACGGAGCTCTACCCTACAGCACTGGTCACTCTCACACCCAATCGAGTGTCATCATTTTGGCCAGTCCTCTTCTACTTGTGCCTCATAAGCTTTGGGATTGCGCAACAGGTATCCTAATCCCTCAAGTCAATTTCTGTTGTATTCTAACCCGAATTCTGAAATTTGCCAAAACGATTCGCAGAACCTTGTTTCATGGTGTTCGACATTTTTAAGAACTATTATTTGTTTGCAGATGACGTTTAGGGAACTATTAATTTTCCTTACTGATATATTTCATGATAAATTTACAGCGGTAAAAAGTTCTGCTTAACATTTAAATATCCCAGATTTGTCCTAATGGGCCATTGTCTGTCGGAAATTTTCTAAAAGATGTGTCACAACATAAAATTAACAATATTTTATAGATTCCTTTGCATTCACTCGGAAATGAATTGCGAACTTTTATTTTTTTCCGATTGCACATATTGGTCACCATATAACACTTTTTTGAAATGAACATAATTTTCAGTTCATTTAAAATTAATGTGTCGAATATGTCGGGTTGAGATGACCAATTTTTTCCCCTTAGCTCGCCATTTGGAAGTGCGTGGTGGAAGGGGTGATCGCCATTTATCCCGAGAAACTCCGCTCTTGGGAGACTAGCATCACGTTTCTGACCTGCGTCTTCGGATTCGTCCTTGGACTACCCTTTACCACTCAGGTAAGGCTCTATATGATGTTTACATTTTGCAGCTTAGCTGCCCAGAATCGCAGTTTTTAAAAACGATCGTTTCTTTCTTAGGTTGGCATCTACATCGTCCATTTCATGGACGTCTGCATTGGATCCGCCTGGTGGATTATGCTAATCTACTTGGCCCAGATTTTTGCACTGCTACTCATCCGAGGTGAGACACTGGCACTTTGTGAACTGTAATTTGCAGAAAATATTAGCCCGTTTTTGCACTTTCCATTTCACGTTCTATTATTTTATATTCAATTACCTATTCATTTATATTTAAAAAATGAATTGGAGAACATACTAGACGACTCATGAGTTTTATATTTATTTCTTAGGTCGCCCTTATGCGAGTGAAGACATCGTGGTCATTTTCACTAATTCCCCGGGCATGAAGAAGTGGCTGGCTCCAATCATCAGTTTCAGCTGGAACGTTGTGTTGCCCATCACTCTTCTGGTTAGCTTTTAAAGAATATACACTTTTTTGTGTGTGTCTGCTAAATATTTAAACTCTATCTACAACCTCCAATCCAAAATTCTGAATTTTGTTCTGTGAAGGATTTTTAGTATGAGTTGTATTTTACCTTTTTGTGGTATGTTTCGTGTGCCACCAACCCGCTCTTTTTTAGAATATCTAAAATCTTCACGTATATTTTTAAGGAAATAAAATAAAACGCTTGGATTTCAATTTTTCGAAAAGAGCATGCTGGTGGCATGTGTAAATATCTTTATTTAATAATCTTTTCTAAAACGAATGGATGTTCACGCGTTGCATTAATAATTTCAAAAAAGTTTTTTTTACACAAAATGCATAAAAATCCGCTATATCCGTTTATATTTTTCAAAAATTGGATCTTTAGCATATCTTGCAACAAAATCATTGTCGCCTATGACCTACGTTTTTGTTTTCATAATTCCCAATAACGTTTTTTAGAAAAATGCTTAAAAACCCTGTCATTTATATGCTACAATATTTTCAATTATATTTTTTTGGTTTTAAAATTTTCCAAGGAAAAATACAATAATAATTATTTATTTTGCCCGTGTGTTTTAGAAACATCCTGTTTATTCTTAAATTTTCCTTGGTTTTTCCCAAAATTCTTTAATCGGACGATGTATTTAAACTTCTCATTTGTTGACTGATTTGTTCTAGGTCCTTGCAATTACTTCTTTCAAGTTGGGTGATTTCGGACGCTTGTTTTTCTGGGACAATGGCGACAGTTACGTCTTCTGGCCGCTCTGGGCCAAGCAGATTGGGGCCTTTATCCAGATCTTGCCCATTGTGGTCATTCCGTCGGTCAGCCTCATCCAGATCATGCGCTACATGAAGAAAAACCTGGGCGGATTTATGGAGGCAAGTATTGCAACGAGATCTTTGAATCTATTTATCCAGGGTCTCACAAACTTTACCTTGTTTTGCACATTTCGAATAGAGATTCATAGTGGATCTAACGGAGATATCGCCAAAACATTCTAAATCCCTAACCACTGACTCTTTCATTGCCAAATTCAACCACAAATCGACAGTTGTGAAATTCACAAAATCTAGCACAGTCCGATTGGGGAGTTGGGACAGATTCTCCAAGATTTTGCCTGACTATGAATCTTGAATATCCATCAATATGGGCGCATCAATTGTTCAGTCTTGAATTTCTGAATCGTGAAAATTCTAAAATTGATATTATCGAACTGCAGAATCACCGTTTATCTTGAATCTGAAACTTTTAAATCATCTTGCTATGAACATTACATTATCAAAGGTTTCATCGTGTTTATGACCTGCTGATTCTTAAATCTTGTAGTTTTAAATTGGGTTTGTTGGAGGATTCTTCCAGGCTGTGTTCTACATGTCTGCAAGTCGAACAGCATAATCTTAGATCAGGAAATTTGTTAGTTTCCCTAGACTCTTGGAGGCTTCAAATAACCGAATCTTGAATTTTCGGATGGAGAGTTTTTAGCAATAATTCGAGAAGACTAGCTACAATTGGCGCTCTCTGATTCTCCAAATGTCAGGGTGGCCACAGGTCAGGGAAGTAAGGGAAAAGTCAGGGAAAAAATCGTGGTCAGGGAAGTCATGGAAATTTGTGAGTGGTCAGGGAACTTTTCCCAAATAAAAGCAAAATGCTATCCCTGCACTCAGTCTGCTAGCAGCTCCATCCCCAATCCTCTCCCAAGCTAGACTTGTAACAAAATCTAGTGTTTTGCCAAGCTTCTCATTGCAATTGTTATTTTTTTTTTCATTATGAGGAAAAAATTGATATGGATTAACGAGCAAGTTTTGGTCAGGGAAATTAAAAATGAAAATTGTGTGGCCACCCTGAATGTCGATTTTTCAAGTTTTAAAAGCACCATAAATTAAATCTTGAATCTTTGAGCTGATTCACTAAACGCCAAATCTCTCAATTTTTCTCCTAGCGTTTCGAGTGTCTCGTGCGTCCAGCACCAACTCTGCTGCCTTGTATCCCAGATGGCTTGGCCTCGACCCAAGTCGAACCCTCACAAGAACGGGAAGTGACGTCATCGCAGGACGACCCTCCCCCCAAGTACACCCCGCCCCCTTCATACAACACAGCCACTGGCATGAAGTTGCTCAAACGACTGAACAGCCTGCGAATGTCCTTCAGGAGATCGCAGAGGTCAAGACTCAACAGCCGACCCACCTTAGATGTGGAGCTGCAGAGAAGCGGAAGTGATCTACCACCTGGGGGAGCCAGTGACCAGGAAACCACTCAAACACAAACAACCACCACCGCCGAAGTGACAACGGACGTTCCACCTTCCTACTCTGCCATCGTGGAGTCCCGATCCACCACAGAGGGTGCCACTGCCCCCACAACGTGACCTTTAACACAGAATTATTATGGGTTTAGCATATACTGAGGTCAGAAATACTTGCTGTGAATTGACCACTGGTCATTTTTGTCCAAGGCTCACAGTGTGAAATAACCCCTCAATGACCATGGTGCTGGCACCATTGTGACAATTGTCAGTTTTTTACCAGTGGCCAAAAGCCTGATTTTTGCAATGGTAATTGAAGGAAACATTGGTAATACAAATGAGAAGAATTGACGTGTTCAATTATTTTTTTTTATATAAACGTAAAGAAAACGTAAAGTTCCATAACTATTTACAAATTTTGCATGGAGAAAGTAACATTAAGTTCCCAACCTAACAAAGAATTCTAGATGGAGTTTTCATTTTCTTTTACCATTGTGGGAATTATTTTTTTCAATCATGTTGAAAAGTCCTCTTCTAAGGAAAATGTTTGTTTTTTCTGTGTAGTTTTGAAGTTTTACAATAGTTTTGTAAATATTTTTCTATTTTCTCACACTGATCGCTAGATGGCGCTTTTCTGCCATTGATGAACCAGTGCGCTCTGTTGCCACTAGGGGCGCCATTTTAGTCAATTTAAATTGACACTGGGCCTTTGATGTCATTTAGGACAAAAGTTGGCTAGTTGAGATTAAATCGACCAATGAGGAAACAATGAGAGCCTATTCTATATACATGTAGGTTAACGTTGCTCAGTGATGGCGCCGTTTTCTCGGTTAGGATTTATCCTAAAACAGTTGGGTATACAGAAACTGCCCTCAGTGAATTGGTGACATTCCTTGTCTGTTTTAAAAAGCGCCCAATGCAGTAAATCAAGCGGTTGATTGTCGCTCATCTTGTGACCGTTGCTATTGGTCGCGTTCTGTTCTTCTTGTCCATGGTGAGGCGCCAATTCGATAGTGTTTTTGAACATCCGGGACAGATTTAAACATCGAAAACTACATTTGTGGAGTGGTAAAATAACTGAGTTTTTGCTCTTTACTGTGATAAAAAGTAAGTACTTGTCATCGTAAATATTTTGAACAAAGTCAAGATTTTCGTCCAGTTCCGCACAATTTTCAGAGCATGTCAAGGAATATTCCACAAGTGACCACAAAAGTTCAACAACTTTCAGTGAATATTGAGGAGTTTATGAAGAATATCGCAAACGTTTCAGAGGATATCACTAAAGTTTCGGAGAATGTCGTGGAATTTTAAGAAATTTCTTTGTCATCAATTTTTACTATGAAGTCCACATAGGTCCCCATTTGTATGCCATTTTTCCTAATTTCTTGTTTTTTGAATCTTTTATTTTACCCATTGATTGAGTTGAATTTTAAGTGCAGTCTATGAAAGAACAAATTTTAACTTATTTCTATTGTTATTATTATTTGTCGATTTGATAGCCATCGTCACATTATACATAATATAAGTAAGGTCACTCCGTGTCGGCGCCTTTGATGTTCTGGTGGGAAAAACACCGCAGCGCCGCCTTTTTGGTTTGCAGATATCAACACGCCCTGCGCTTGCTTGTAAACGAATCGTAGTCAACGTGTCACTCACCTCCTTTGCGCGCGCTCATTATAATTACCATAGGGTGGCAGACCTAGCAGATTAAGAAATTTACTTACCGACCACGTGCGTTTTCAATTGGCACTTGGTAGCCCGCTGGGTAGCGCCAGTGGTCGGTAAGTAAATTTCTTAATTTAAGTCTCCATCTGCTCCCACCCATAAACATGGAAGCCAATTAGATAAAGGTGTTATCCTGTTCAGCTTTGACGATTTGGTTTCACATGGCTTCATCGTAGTGATATCTGCAAACTAACAGGGCGGCGTTGCAGTGTTTTCCCACCCAAAAAAGCGGCGAGTGAACCTACTTATATTACGTATGCTGTGCCATTGCAGGTGTTCGCCACTTCAGAACTATCCTGTATTTGTACAGAACCTTTTAGCCTATTCACTCAGGGGTGTTGTAAATAATGTAATGTGCAACAATAATAAAGGAGTGTTATTTTATGATCAAGTCGTCTTTAATCATTTATGTGCATGTATATCAAGTTAATTTCGTAGCCAAATTATCGAAAACATGAATTTCAAATTAAGGGTGCTGAAAATTGCGAAAATGGTTTCAATCTAGATTATTTAGCACGTAAGTTATCCGTAAACAACATAATTGCAACGAACTGGCTCCGCCCATTTTCTCCAATTCAACCAATAGCGAAGAGGGATAACACCAAACCCCTCTATAATTAGAAATTGTTGTTTCAGCAGTAGAACGCTGACCAAAATGCTTGCTGTGAATTTTCGGTGCGATTAATTCGTCAATAATTGCCATACATGTACATCATTTCTACGTAATTTCTACTTTTTTGGCTGTCAAAATTAAATGGACGAGAGTTCTACTTTGTCGTAATTAATCGCATTCATTGTATAATCTATGGAAACAAAATGATGACCGAAAAAGACAGTCCGAACCACTAAATAATTCACTTGAGTAAAGTGATGACGTTTTCAAGATGGCGTCAACGATGACGTTTGGGACGGCCTATACGCACCAATTAATGGCTTTCAAATTTCGAAGGTAAGAAATATAACAAAAAAATACTAAATATTTGGCTAAATTAAATCTGTCCGAAATAACAGGATGTTATCGTTATGATACATTTCCTAAGAACGATAAGTTTCTTTAGGGTTTTGATGCAATGATGCAGAGCAGATAATCATAGGATAACTTCATAGGTGATGGTCGTTTTCTAAAACAATTTCTAAAATAACTCGCGTAATAAACAAATTACATTCTATGAATTAGACATGGAAATACTTGACATTTTTTAACCTGCATGTATATAACGGCATGTTTATTATAATTTATTTTTTTATGTATGCAAAAATTGAACAGATTTAGGCGCATATTATATTAAGAAAAAAACAAAAGATTTTATGAAATATTAGCAAATGGGCAAGGACAATTTTTCAACATAATTTGCTAACGTAACTTTTGAAAAGTATTCCAAAATTCTTTTTCCCAAAAAAATAATTATTGTAGAAAATTTAAAAAATATTCCCACCAATGTAAATTAAAAATTTATCCTAAACTTTAGTCAAGTACAATTTCCCTGAAAAGAAAACGATTTTGCAAAACAATAAAAATGTAGATAAATATATTTTATTTCAGAATATAATTTCTAGCACTATGAAACATTTCCCAAATTGATTAATAGTTTGTCGTGCAACAATGCTGGTAACAATAGCATTATTTAGGAAATTCCTAATATTAATACCGCGAATAAATCCGTCTCGCAATGCTATAAGAAAAAGTGTATAATTTTCAAGTCAAGGCTGAAATAAGATTTCTATAAACATATACCAGCATTGGTGAAAATGTTTTAATGAACAAATTTATTTCCAATGATTATTTTTCTCCAATTGTTGGTAATTTATATTTTTGCAAAATGTTAAAATAGAATTATTTTTTTTTATATAAAAATGCATTTCTTAGGTTTATTAGACAAGGTAAAATATTTTGATAAATTGTATCGATTAATTTTATAACATTGCAGGTATTAGCGTTTTTTAAAGAAAAGTATTATTTACCTCGTCGAGCGCCACAAAAAGGCAGCAGGCAAATTCAGGAAGCTGTTTTACAAATACAAATTGAATTTCAATCGCTTTCAAAGCGATTAGTATCCAAATCGCATAGTATCCAATAATGGATGACCCTCGCAAAATTTCAGGAAAATACCACGACAACCATTTTAGATTAATTGCACTTTTTTTTGCTAATTGTTAATTTTAATAAAAAAAAATGCTGTGTTTTCTATAAACATTTCCCTTATTTCAGTCAAAAAAATGTTATATAATTTTCATCAAAAGTAATTAGCGAAACGAAAAGTCTACGTTTAAGCAAAATTTTATTATTTCTAGCTTCGCTATTAATAATTATGTTATCCATACATTCACATTTTTTGCAAGCGATCTAGAACGGTTGTCACGGTGATTCTCAAGCACTATTCCCAACATACCTCCTCATATTTTTCTACACATCTGTAGAGCGCATCCTCTAATTCTTTGAACTGTAACAATTTAAAAATAATTCTTGAATTGCAAACGCTATTGGTTGATTTGCAGTAGAATTTTTTTATTAAGTAGAAAATTTGACGGGAGTAAATTGCTCACTATAAAGAGTTAAATTTAGCATCCCACACAGGGCACCAGTGTTTTCTTCACGCATGCGCATGAGATCCGAAACATCCTCTATTTCATCAATGGCGTGGTAAAATTTGATTATACTTTGGATACTTTTATATAGAGGTTATAAAATTCTCCAAGGAAAAAATGGTGAGATATTACCATTACCACATAAATAAATTTTATATGAACTTATTGTCATGCAGTATGTGCTTGATCTGGCCATATCAAGTCCATATGCAGTATATGGTAAATGTACGCTGTTTATACGGTATAAATGTATTTATGTGGCCATACATGAAGTTATACTGTACAATGTACATTATGTTCAGTTGACTAAAATGGCATGCCCCCGCTTACCCAGCCTAAGGTAAAATTTGTTCATATAATGACAACATCAGAATCACAGCCTAACTAGAGGCTAGGAAACGTCTTATTTAATCCATGCAATATAAGCGCTGCGCTTATACTCACCAACTCCATGTTGAACGTTTCTCCCGTACTTTGTAATAGTTTGGCTGCTACAATAGGATCAAAACTCTCTTCTTCCATATCAATCTGGGATAAAAAAAAAAGTGGTGTACTTTACAAGAAAAAAGTATTTTTTTAAAGTTAACCTCATTTGCTAAAGGAAACTGCAGTCTATGCTTGACAAGAACCTTAAATTAAAAAACGAGCAAGGTGGCTGAGAGGTTAGCATTCTCGCCTCGATATATACTCGATTTTGGTTTTTCATGGTTTCCCACAATCCCTCCAGGCGAATGCTGGCCGTATAGTTCCTATATTAAATCGGCCATGACCGTCTTCCTTTCCCATCCTCCTCGCTAAGTCCCAAATACGGGAAATTTAACATAATTGGGATGTTGGGGTCCATCATGACCAGACTGCTTAGTCTTGACTTAATTAGCATAATGATCCCCGCATCATCCCCCCTGCCACATGGTACTACGTACTGCATGACTGTAGGGTAAAGAATGGAATAAATGGAATGGAACCTCAGCCTCAGCCAAAACTGCAGTTTCCCGAAGTTTTACTACATGAAAAGCAGCAGGTTATTTTACAGCTCTTAACGTCATCAGTTTCTTCTGGAAAGCAATGCAAAGAAACATTTGCTATATATGCAGAGCATTGTACGAACCGCGGTTTTTAAACTTTGGAAGTGTAGCAACTGTAGATAGTTTCAAATTCTACAGTTAACTTGCAGTATTTGAGGTTTTAGTAAATAGAAGTCTGCAGTTTTATTTCGCAGTAAATAATTTATGCAGTAAACCTTTAATTAACAGCAATTAGCAGTTCTTGACTGCAGTTTCCTGAGTAAAATTCAAGGAAAATCATCACTTACTAAGCCGAGTTTTTCTATGACGCAACAAAGTAAGCCAATGTGATCCTAATTGATAAACCAACGAACCGTAATTAGAGAATGTGTAAATAATTAACAAACATACGTGTTATGATGATGCAAGAGGGAGCCACTCTGTTTCCATCTACAATGTACTGGAGCCAGTCGAAACTGGTGGGTCATGATATGCGTACAGTATATCCGAAGTTAATTATATGATTATGTTTGTGATCATCGTTTCCAAAAAAACGGATTGGCTGCTAATTCACTTTCATGGCCCATTGGTGAAATTTAAACATGTATGGGGCCGTCTAAACTATATGTAACGGTGGCTCCCTCTCATTGCGTTTTGACTTGCATCCACTAACGCATCCATTGCCGCATCTTGTTCTTCTTTATCTGTTATTGCAAATGTTGCCATGAATTGTGCGACGAAATCCGGCCACTGGTCCATTCGGATTTCCCCGCAATCCACGCACTTGTTCCTCGCTTCGCTGATCTGAATCAATTTCAAGTTTAGTGAAGATTAACAGAGGATTCGAGGGCGCGAACACGAGTTACCTTTTGATCAACAATTTTCTAGAGTTAATCATTACAATTGATCAGCTTGAGCAGCGAGCGGAATTTGATAACCATAAATTTACTGCAATCGAACTGATGTGATGCTTTGCCTGGATAGTGTTTGTTTGTTTTGTATATGTTTGTAGAATGAAATTTTAAGACATCTCCTCAATTCCAAGCATGAAATACAGCCACTGTTACCATCATCCATTCATCCTAACGATTTCCTATTTTCTTACTGCTTGCTGCAAGCTTCACACATGCACACTTCTATAATCGCACCATATTGGTATGGAACAAAATATGAACCAGAATTTTTTTTAAAATGGTACCAACCTCGTTAAAAATAGGGCACTTCAACTTTTCCTAAAAATATACGAAAATTTTTGAGAGCAGTTAGTATAATTAATTCAATACATGATTTTAAGACAATTTTTTTTTATAAAAAATTTATTAAATTAAAAAAGGTTTCTTTTCTTAAGATTTTTTTTTTATACTTCATGTTTTTAAAATATTTTTTTTCCGGAGGATGTAAATCCTATGAATATTTTTCCTATCGTTTATGTTTTGACAGTTTATATGTAATTAAATACATAATGTGGTAGCAATTTAAATTAATTTCGAAGAAAACTAATTTAATTTTAAAAAATACTGCCCGGAAATAGTTTTGAACCGCTTTTTATTTGTGAAAAATCGGGTGAAAAGCATAAAACTGGAATACCTTTTTGCTGAAAAAGTCGAAACCAAATGCAGAGGTCAGCAAATGCCCAACGATGACGAAAATTGTCAAATGTATGAAACGCATATTTTAGGAATGAAGCCAAGTGAGCCGTTGCTCTCTTTTACATAAAACGTTGAATCAGCTCGTAGAGTGAAACCTTACCGGAAATAAAAATCAATTTTATACCTTATTTTCATCTTTAAACTTCTACTTAAAAACATATTATTTGCTGTAATAATATATTTTTTGAAAGATGAATTGATGTCCTGTATATTAATCGAAGTAGTTTCAGGCTTTCATATTAATTTCATTGATGCTAACAAAAGCTTCAATTCCATTTTAAATTGTTTGGGGAACTGCGTGACATGTTGGACTATCCAGTGAAAGTGTCTCGTAATTTTATGTTTGAGCATAATGAACCAAAATAATGATACAGGTGATATCTCCAAAATGTTAACGTTGCGCGTTTTCAAATGTTATATAAAAGGTTTTGTGTAACGTCAGTATTGAAAAACGTGTTTTACATACAGTACAATGTATATACGAGCGTATGAGATTTTTTGAATATACATGTACAGTATATATCTGTAGAATTGCATCAAATTTTGTGTTATTCATTAAATTATTTGGGATATAAATATTTAATTTAACCGGGTTGGTGTAACATCTCCAATAACTTTGAAACTTAAGTTCATTTAGGAATTTTGTCGATCACAAATGTTATTTGATCACTTTTTGTGTAATCAAGATTGCAGTATGGGATTATGATGACATGCATCTACATTGTTTTAACGTGAAACAAGGAGACATTAATGTTAATATTCTGTAGATATTGCTAATAAATAAGTAAAATCTTTGTCAAACTAATTTTTGGTATTCTTTTGACACGTCAGTATATGCATTCAAGACATTGCGTGGTCAAAAAATAAACACATTGAAACTGGGAGGTGCAATAGAAACTGATTATGATAGAATTTTCATCAGCTGTGGCAATGAAGTAAGAGGCTTCAACAAAAAAGGAAAGCAATTTCATATACAAATTTGTATAATTTGTTAAATTATAAAAAAATACTGCCCGGAACTGCCCGTATACTAGAAATACAGTATATTGCACTCAGACTATAGTGTTATGTGGTGAATAGTGGTGACTAAATTGTGCTTTCATTTAAAGGTATGTTAGCGGAAGTGATTTAATGGTGTATGGTAGCTTCACGTCATATTTGTCATAAATTTCAATTAAAATCTGAATAGAGAATTAAAGATAAATTATTAAATAACATTGATATTAGTAATAATTGGGCATTTGGATTTTGAGACAATTATTTCAATTGAAAACATTGTTCGTCAAGTTTTTTGTAATCTTTTTTTGTCAAAATCTAACGAACTTAATAATTAGAAATGACACTACAGTATTATGATGTTAAGTGTGATATGCAAGTTTTTTTTAATCATACGCATTTCTTCTAAAATCTTATGAAATTATACATTTTACGGAGAACAAAAGTTTCCAAACAATAATTCTTAAAGTTTCTCTAAACTTTTCTAAAATCTAACGTTCAAGTAAACGTTGGGGGAAGAAATTATCCATTTATTGATAAAAATAGATTATATATATTGGGTAATTTATGGATTTAAAATGCTAACAATAATGTGCCCGTGCAGCAAAGCTATTTTAAAATTTTATAATTTAAAATGTCAAAAATTGTATTATAATCGAGCAAGGTGGCTGAGTGGTTAGCATTCGCCCCTTGAATTGGGTAGACGTGGGTTCAAATCATGCAGATGCTGACCAAAGTCCCCCCAGGTGAATGCTGGGATAGTTCCTATATTAAATCAGCCATTACCGTCCTCCTTTTTCCTTTCCCATCCCGTCCTCCTCCTAATTTAGGTTAAAGTACTTTACCGGCCACTTACAATGATGTATTTCGCTATTGTTGCCGGTTCCAAACCCGGATTAATGGGAAGGGTTGCGTAGATGAGTGTCGATGCGCTGCCTGTTACAAAACCGACAAGACGATTGATATCTACTGCCGAAGTCTCGATCATTTTCTCCGGTCTATGAGACCAACGGGCACTGTACCCATGAATGATGATGGTAATAATTGCTTCATCAATTATGCGCGTACAGTAGTTTCATTTTTTTGACAATATGGATGCTGTTTATTATTTTTATAAAATACCCGTATATTTGACATATATTTGATCAACAAAATGTTTTATTTCGCATTTTACATGTTACACGGAAGGAAAGCTTCTCATTGCTGGTGAAACGACGAGGTTTATACAAGTATGTAGAATAGATCTACTTCGCAATACTGAAAATAAAAATAAATAGTTATAATAAACACCTAATCTGACAACACTGGCTCATAGCATGCCATTGAATAGTGCCGTTAGAAAAGATATGCCGCCTGCCAAGCTTCTGTTAGAATATGTGCACAAATGTACAGTAATAGCCTTCGACTAACATTGCAAGTTATAATAAGATAGTGACCACAGGTGGCGCTGATTATGGTTGCTATAAAGGTGCTAGAGCCTAGCGTCTCTATAAGTATAACTTAATTGAGATAACGCAAAAAAATCTCACATCGTCGAAAGCCTTGGCTACGCAACAAGCGGCCATCGCCAACTTCGTATATGAAAATAGATAAATTATTCAAAGTTGAAATGTTTCGAATTGATAAAGCGCGGTGACAATATATTAGATTAAACAAAGATTAACTGTTGATTTATGTTGTATATACTGGAAATGTTTTACTTCGCCGAGAGAAATAATAAAAAAATTGTGAAAAACTGGTTCGAGTTATTAGTAAATTTCCGAAATTATTAGAATTATTTAGTAGTTTTGGAAAACTATGTGAGATTATAACTGAACGTTAAATTAATGAAACTTTTGAAAATTATCATAACTATGAATTTCGATAATTGGATATCCCATAATAACGGATTTCCATAGCATATTATTATTATTTAAGGGAAATTAATTCCATAAAATATTCCGTTAAATCCGTAAGTAATATAAATGTAAAATATTTTTATTACATTTTCCTAATGAAAATAGTTTTTTTTTTAATTTGTACTTTCTGTGAATATGTTTTATAATTGAAATGAAATAAAAACTCTGAAAAACAATGTAATGTTTAATATTGTATAGGCTTACTTCTTCAATTTCCATGCAATTTTCCAATTCTTTCACAATTTCCTCGTATAACTGTGGAAAAATATATCATTGTTTTAGAACATTCGATTAGATCATTAACACCGCCATCTTGAATTGAGCTTTCTTTGAATTTTGGGCAATGTTAAAAATTTGTAAAGAAACAAAATATATTCAATGTGCAGGTATATAGATAAAGGAATTTTCTACTATTGTTTGTGCATGGAATTTATAGTCTCATTAAACTCAATGACCATGGCAACAACTAATATGCTCTCTGGTGGGGGCTGGAAACTTATGGGACTTACCTTATCATCACCGAACGTGTCTATTATGTTTTTCACAATAGTTTCCAATGCTTTAATGTCAAATGTTTTTTCTTTCATGTCGACCTTTAATTGAAAAATGTTATGAATTAAATTGACGATAAAATTGTACTTAAAACTATGGATTTTCTGTAAATTTGTTGAACAATTATGAACTAAATGTAAAGTATAGGCGAATTTATCATCAAAACAAGAATACAAATTCTGAAGTTTCGAGGACCTTTGTGTTTTTAAATTTCCTCAAGCATTTTTTCTTTGGAAATTTTTAACTTCATATAACCTAAATTATTTTAACAGCGTTATCGAATTTATTGTAAGGTTTTTCGGAAATTAGTCGAGAATGTCGATTATTAAGTGTACTTTT
Source organism: Ommatoiulus sabulosus (assembly GCA_034697705.1). Taxonomy (NCBI): domain Eukaryota; kingdom Metazoa; phylum Arthropoda; class Diplopoda; order Julida; family Julidae; genus Ommatoiulus; species Ommatoiulus sabulosus. Next base: position 2,843 of record JAQGAO010001541.1, on the reverse strand, counting down.
TTGGAACCCAAGGACAGAAGTACATGAGGACGATGATGAGGTTTTAGCCGATTTAATGAATTAAAAAAGCTGTCAACACGGATTTTCAAATTGAAGCAAATGTTCCTCTAAGTCAATACTCACTATCTTCAATTCTTCGAAGCAGCATAAGAAAAAATCGCCGTAAACCTTATACGTGAGAATAAAATTGTTAAACATATTAATACAAATTTCTAGTGAACACGAATCTGAAAAAGTAAGTGTTTCTAAAATTTTGAACTTTCTCCAATATATAGTAATAACCCAAGATTTCAATGAATATATCAGAATGGTCTATGACACCAACGGGCGCTGCGCCCATGCATGCATTAATGATGATGATGATATCGGAATGGCCCACAGATTACGCTAAAGTTTGCGAAGTTTTATTTAAATTGTTCGCGCTTTCTTCCCACCACGACAAATTTCTTCTCTAATTTCAAAAAAATGCTCAGTTTTAGGCTTTTATAGCCAGATTCATGCGGTTTGTGTTACGCCCTAAGAAAAAGTTCAATTTTTTACATCCGCAAACGTCTTGGCATAAGCTTCCATTTCGTGTGCTTCCAAAGAGTATATTTGCGTCACCATTCCTAACATGTACATGTAATCTTCCGCATCCCATGCCAACTTTCTAATACATTCGTTCCTAGCATCACGAAACTGAAAAATGCCATTAATATTATTATAAAGTGATTTTCATGAGCTTCTTAAAGCCGGTCATACACGAGGAAAGTTATATCTGGAAATAGTACGGCATGTTCGAAAAGTTCTGTTTTTTAGAATGTGAATTACGAGAAATGAAATGTTTTAATTTATCAATTATAAAAACATAAATGAAGTCTAATTACTTTAAGTTTGAAATTTTACTTTTTAAAAGCTATGGTTGATAAAATGCTCAGAAATATGCGCTTGACTTTTTGGACACGCCTAAAATTGCCAAGTTTCCAGATATAACTTTCCCCGTGTATGGGCGCGAGCACAAAGAATGCTTATGGCAGGCGCTTACTACTCGGCGTACACTAGCTCCACCAAGCGGGATAAGAATGCGTTATGCGTTTTAAATGAGGGCGCTCACAAAGAAAGCCTAGTCGAGCCAGGCCGAGCTTACAATTAGAAGCTATCGAGAATGTTCGTAACATTATTTTTTGGAAAACCGAAAGCAGATTTTTAAGACACAGAGTGGCACACGGATCACTATTGGTCAAAAGTGCAGCCACATGCATATGTAGCGTAAAAACGTGTCCGCGCTCATCGTGAGATGCTAATGCGCATGTGCGAGATTTTACGCGGAATATTTCACCTAGCACAACGCGTGCAGCGGCGCCACCGAGCACACTGACCATCACGCTCATATCAGCGTTCATTGTGCGCCCCGAAGCTGGAAACAAACACGAGAAACAAGAACAAGAAAAGACAATGCGATAAATATTAATTGTGAAAATAAAACTACTTTTATTATTGTTATTCGTTTTTGTGGCAAATAATATTTTTTAAGCGAAACTACATTAGGTATAAAATTGATTTTCTACATCGAGTGGTCAGGGGTTTGCTCAACGTTTCAATGTCAAGAAGCCATCGTTAATTAAATGAAGATTTGACAAAAAAATGACACAAACGAGCGTTGAGCCTGTAGTTGATACGATGATGATAATGAAATTAATCTTATTTTTTCTCATTCTCTACGGAATGAGCCAAAATAATCTAGAATAATTTCCCAATTTCTATCTTCCACACACAAAAAAAAATATCTACTACATTATCAAGCTGATCATTATACTTACTATTAACTGTTTTATATTTATTTACATATTTTCTTTTCTCTCAATTACTGCAAATTATATTGTAAAACCGTCATCAGAGCTGGGTCTCTGTGTACGAAATAAAATGTAATGTAATGAAATTAATCAAAATCAAAAAAAAATCTAAAACATTTTTCGTTATTATAAACTAGGGTTTTGGTTTAGAAAATATTTCGCCGAACAATATATGTAAGAAAACATTTTTAAACAGGCTAAAAAAAAAATAAAATATCATTTGATTCTGCGCTCGATGATACCTTCATAGTATACCTTCAAAGTATACCTTCAAAGTAACTTACTTTTATTCAATTATCGTAGGTCCCGATGAAGGTATCATCGAGCGCAGAATCAAATGATATTTTATCAAAAACTGTCACGAAATGATTTCTTTAAGATATAATCAATCGTTATTACCGAAGTTGTGTCCAACGTCCTCACTCGACTCGACTGAAATCGAGCTTAGTTTTGTCCTTTTTAATAAATTCTAAACCATGACATAATTTTCGTGTATAGTTGTTTTCACCTCTATTAATCTATGCGAATGAATATCGATGAGCGTTTAATCTTCGATTAGAATTAAGAATCGCTGATGTTCCATATTAATTAGATCAATGCTGAGACCTCTTTTTCATATTAGCTGCACTTTACGAATCAAGGCTGAAGCGACCTTAGTACTACTAATCCAATTTATTGACGATTCCATTGTTCTCTTAAATCCACGCGGCTGATTCATACATAAAACAATCTCGATAATTTACACTTAACCGTATAAGCATAAATACTAGTAAAGGGAGTGTCAACGTGGGATACTATCTTAGGACGTAGAGCAGGGTTTCTTAACCTGGGGTCCATGGACCCCTTAGGTACTGGGGGTCTACGAAGACGTTAAAAATAATAATATAGCAGGGTTCCCCCAGACCTGGAAAAGTCAGGGAAGAATGGTTTAGTCTGAAAAAGTCAGGGAAATTCAACGCAGTCATGGCGATCTAAAATTAATACTTCTACGAGGTTAGCTCAGGGCCATTT
>JAQGAO010001540.1:0-23854 GCA_034697705.1 Ommatoiulus sabulosus | reverse complement strand
CCTGCATGCTCTCCAGACTTAAATCCTATTGAACATGCTTGGGACATGCTTGGGAGACGAATTGCTGCCCGTCAACCGCCTCCACAGTGTCCAGCAGAGTTGGAACGTGCTCTTTAAGAGGAGTGGATACGTATACCACAAGAATACCTCTATAATCTAAATTCTGTTGATGCCACACAGGTGTGCAATGGTTATGAGAGTGCATTGGGGTCATACACTCTACTAGGGATGGTGATTAGTTTCCTTGGTCAATTGTTTTTGCTTATCGGAGATGTTTTGTTCTGCCCTAGCAGGTCGCCAGGTGACATAAAAATGACTAAAATGTCAATAAATGGATTCATTGATAAAAATTGTGGGTTTTTTTGTTGCCTATAATTCTTCACACTTCCACAGGAAAACTTTTCTTGCCATACATCTGCTTTCACAAAATCTTGCAATATCCCCTAATTTTTTTGAGCAGTGTAGTATCGGTATATTTATAATATATTATTTGAATATTATTTTCTATATGGAAAGGCTATTAAAGTAAGAATAAAGCAGATTTTTGAGAATAACTATAGTGGGAACTAGACTTTTACAAACAATGATGATGATAAATGCTTTAGTGGAAGAAGACAGTAAACATTGTCAACAAAGCATTAAAAGCAAAATTGGGGTCACTGCAATGGTATGTCGGGCAACTCTAAGTAAAAAGACAGTTTTTCATTAAAAGCTATTTAAAAAAAACACCATTATTATCAGCCTAATTCCTTAAAGGATTGTGTATTTTTATTGTGACTACTAACCAGCTTCTGATGATAATGTAATAAACCGAAAAAGGGGAACAAAAATACAAAAAGGAACACTTACCTTAGGGTGGGGTGCCATGCTGATAAACAGTCAAAGAGAAAACTGAGGGCAGTCAGAGTCAGCAGGGTAGGGAGGTCAGTCCAGTTGAGGAGGGGGTGATTAATTACCTGCCTCCCACCTGCATGCTTTAGGTAGTAGGGGTGAAGCAAATGTACTTTCACCCCTCCCATTATTTGCAGGAGGGCCAATGAGGCAAAATGAAATAAGTCCACAGCACCTACAATTGTGGAGGGAAATTCCCCTCTGCCCAGATGTTGTTGAAATAACTATCCAGGAATGCTAAGGGCAAAATGGGACCACATGATAGTCCCACCAAGATGACCCTATGACATAGGGGTGGTGGACAGCGAGCTGCATGGTCATCACTTATCAGGATGGGAAACTGAATACTCTCCCCTGGGTCTACGGATTAGATCGAACTCCGTATGCAAGCTTCTTGGATTGTTTCCATGATAAGAATATTGAATGGCAGATTTGCCAAATCTCTTAAATTTTATAGGAAGGTCATCACGTGACCAGTTACATGGGGATGGTCAAAACTAAGCCACAGGCCAAGGTGACTGAACACAAAGGTAATGTTTACAACGTCAGAGATGGGGGACCGATTTAGCCCAAAACAAAGGAACAATGTAAGGGCCAGCAGGAGAATGGGAGAAGGTCTCCCAAATCACGCATCTGCATAAATTAGAGGAATTGTTTGCTAAGCAAATGAGCCCTGACCTTAATACCAATTGGCAGATAATGATCGGGGGGAAGGTCTTGTGGATGTACAAATCTATATTACCCAATTTCCATATTCAATTGTCAAAGGATGACGACATAGGAGAAGTGTGCCAGGGAGATGCAAGCTTCATCTGTGGAAGCTAAGTGTACTAAACATATTTAGTTAGCTATCACCAGATGGCTTTTGGCCCCAAGCACCATCCCATACACCATACAGCTTTTTGGACCTAACAGGATGGGGCTTCAAAAAGCTAGTTAAAAACCTCAGAGGACTCCTCCCCAGAGCCATAATTGATGCAGGGAATGCATGCTGATTCTACTGCCTTCTAAAACTTAAAAATAAACGTTAACTTTGCATACATTTGTCATAGTTAAACACTCCTCCCTCCTAAATGAGTATAAAAGCAGCTAACTTTGTCATAGAAGGCAGTTCACTTTTGGACTCCAAGCAAGGAAGTAGCTTCTGGGGTGGTGCTGTTGCCCTGTTTGAATATCAGGATGGCAGAGATGAATATAGGTTTTAATTACATGGTTTAACAGATTAGGATGTTAACATTGACTATTTTGTTTTGCTTTGACCCTTTGAGCATACTTGTAGGATTTTGGAAGGGATTGTATGTTCAAACTGGGCCTGTTGATTAGTATTGATTAGAATATTTATTAGTGATGCTAACATCGGTTAAACAAACTGTACCGTTGAAAATACATAAGTTGGTGGGCAAGCGGTTTGCTAACATTAGTTTGGCTAGTGGTTTGCCAACATCGGTCCGACATGTGTGATGGTAAAAATCTTTTAATTAACAGGCTAGCCATTTACCAACATTGGTCCAACCATGTGTACCGGTGAAAATTTGTTGGTTGGCAGGCCAGCAGTTTTCCAATGTTGGCCCAAAATGCTTGACAATGATCCCCCACCCTCGTTTAGCCAATGTTTTGCCAATGTTGGTCCAACATTGGTTCACTAACAGTGGATGCTTTGCAAGTGATGCCAACTGATTGCAATTGTTACACCAATGTGTGTTTCGTAGGTAGCCACCGACAGTTGCAAGCAATGTCCACAGGGACAATACCACTATCACCACCAATGGTATCATCTCAATCAGCACCATCCAGCAAGCTACAGCAAAACAAAAAAGAAATCTACATCAACTTTGCATACATGGTCTACACCATATTAAAGAAACTTAAAAATATCATAAAGGTACTTGAGCTTGTTTAATAAACATCTTAAATTCAGATATATGTTTTGTTAATTATTATATAAACTAGAGGTTTCCTGCACTAAGGGGTCTCAGCCCCTTCTGTCATTTTTTCTATGAGTTATTGTGTTTTTGTTGGGTGATGTTGGTTATAGTAAAGTTTTTAATTATTTTAATTGAGTTATTTAATTCTTTGATGTAATAGGTGGCTAATCTGTAGAGAAGCCACATATGTTGTTCTTGGATGTTTCCAAGGGAAGAGTCAAAAAAGTTGGTGAGGGCAAAGTTTACCAGAAGTTTGTTATTTGATGTTATTGTTTCAATGTTGTGGTTGGTGCATTCCTTCAGTAGGTTTGGACAGGTAGGACTAGTTCCAGAGCATATGGAACATGCAGCAGTTATATTAAGTCTGAATGATTCCTTTTATGGAAAATATTATATTGGTTAGCTCAAAGCTGAAAGACAAACTTTTTAAGAAAGAATGGGATGTTGAAGTTTAAGTATGGTTGCACTGAAAATGGGTTTGTATTAATTAATTTATAGTGTGTATGGTAAGTAGACCTATTGATGCGGTCTAAAATTTTAGCCTGAAAATCTGAATAATATGTTGTTGTTGTTAGTACAGTGCAAGTGTCAATTTAGTTTGGGGTATAGTCTAATAATAATGTGGGGTATCCTGTAGAGGTGACTATTATATCAAGGAAAAGGTAGAGGATATTATATTTGTTAACTTGTTTGTTAAGTGATGAGATAAACTGTGCTTTATGGAAGTTTTGTATATCCTTTTGTCAAATGAATTTTCAACATTTGAATGTTTGGTGTAATATTGTAAGTTAGATATTGTAAAATATTGGCGGAATAACCGAAAGCCTGGTGGAAGAACCTTTCTTAAATCCCAGATAAAATTGCTAGTTTCTACTAAGCCTAAGCGATGGCATTGTAGTAGATGATTGGTTGTAGGAGGTGGTTAATTAATTGTAAGTGGGTTTGTAAATTGTTCAATTTTTTCCTTACGAAGAGTTTATATACTCTGTAGAATTGTGATTTTAGTTTTGCTTTTAGGGATGTTTGGTGTCTAGAAAAGGTGCTATTATTTTGATATGTTATGCCTAGGTATGTCCAGATTCTTGCAACTTCTATTGGTGAATTATTCCAGTTAAATGTATTACTGGGGGAATCATTTAGTGCTTTGAGTTTATTTGAGAGTATGAAATGATTTACTGAATCAAAGGCTATGGATAGGTCTGCGAAGAACGTGTATGTGGCCCTATTCGGGGAGGTATTGTTTAGTTTTTTTTATTGAATTGAAGAGTTGGATGTGGTCGCGGGTGCCCTCTCCGGGTGGAGAAGCCGCCTGTTCCGGAGGAATAATGTTGTTCTGTTCTGTTCATTGTTTTACTCTATTTGTGAACACATTCATGTAAAGTTTTGCCATTGATGACACCAGGGATATTGGCCTGTAAATTGTCATGTCTTTAGGGTCCCCTTATTGTAGATTGGCTGGATTAGTAGTGGCTTCCAGGTACTTGGAAAATTTTGGGTATGTAGGATTTCGTTAAATATTTCAAGGATAGTATTATTTATTATAGGGAAAGTGTTTTGGACCATATCTTGTAGAATAATATCTTTACCCGGGGCATTTTCTAATTTTAATCCTCTCTATATGAATTCAAGTTCCAGTGAGTTAATTGGTTGTTCCCATATTGTGGAGATATTTGTGGGCCTTGGGATCAAACATTTGGTTGTGATTTTAGATAAGTATGTCTTTAATTTTCTAAGTGAAAGTTTGTTAAATGGTTTGTATAGTTCTGCGAAATGTTTTCCCCTTGCTGATTTGGTAATTGGCGGGGATGTTTTGTTATATGTTCGCCGGTATTTCCCTATTAATGACTAAAATTGCGTTAAATTTTTATCCTGTTTGATTTTCTGGTGCCAATCTTGAATGAATTCTAATTTTGTTATTTTACAGGTGTCCTTGAATTTGTGTTTACTGATTTGAAGGGATTGTAATGTAGAAGTGTTGGGATTGCTCAGAAATATGTGAGCCACGGTGGATATTTCCATTTTTAGTTTGTGGCAGGTTACATTCAACCATGGAGCCATGTGGTTTTTGTTTTTGTTTATCGTTGGTATTGTTATTAGATTTAATGGTTTACTAGTGGATATTAAACTATCTTGTAGAAATGAGTATTTCTTGTCAAATGGTAAATTTTCTAGCATACCATCCTCAATGCTTTTTGATAGGTTTGTAATAAATTGCTCATAGCATTCTGGATTCCATCTGATCCTTGGATGGGTATAAGTGGGTTTGGATCCAAGTGGGATGTGGAAGTGGTTGGTGATGGAGGTGATTACTGGAAAGTGGTCTGAATTAGTAAGAGGGAGTATCCTAAGTTCTGTAATGTATTGTATCATGGTTTTATTTATTATGGAGTAATCTAAGATGCTATGTGTGAATTTATTGTGGAAGGTTGGAGCACTATGGTAGTCCCCATATTTTCTGCCATTTAGTATAAAATGTTCTATCCTTTTCAGGACTGTGAGTAGCCATTTGCCTTTTGGGTTCAATTTTTTATCGGATATTACCCGAGTGTTATTAACAAGAGGTTATTGGATGGGATTTCAAGGAACTTAGTAGCTCGTTTAAGTCATTTTTAAGACTATTCTCCATGTTGTTTGGCAAGTATACTACCAATAGGAAAAAATTTAATCTACCTGAGATGTATTTAAGGTTAAGAAGTATCCAATGATCATTAATAAAAGGAAAGTCAATAATTAATAGCTTGCTGGAGTCTAGGGCCACCGAGATTTCCCCCGATGCTTGTCCCCGGGTTTTGGTTTTGATAGTTAGTGCGTAAAAATATTGAAATTTGTCAGATGGTAGGGATAAGGTGGTGGTTCTCACCGCCAATTTACCACTTTTTAATAAATTTTGCTTTTTGTTGGGTACGTTTTAGAGGCAGTAAATATAGTAGTAGCTTTTTTCGTTTGGCAAGTGTTTGTTAACTGTAGCTGTGTTCGAGTGCAATTTTCGAATATTCCGGTTTAGTGCGTAATTGTGACACATGCTTATTGAATTTGGAAAAGATTGTGTCCTGGTCTTGGCGGTAGCTATATTTAATAAATGTTGGCGGTAACGGACGATGAATTGATGGATGGCCGAGCGGATGAACTGCCTCTCTTCTTATGCCTTCTTGGTTTGCTCCCAGGTCTTACCTGGTGGTTGTGGTGGGAGGCCAAAAATAACACAGCTGTCTCGTCTAGAGTAGTTTTCTATGTCTTCTAATGTATTTTTTATAGAGCTAAGAGTTGTGTGTAAGTTTCAGTCTTGAGGTACGTTATCATTTTGCTTTTGGAGGTTGTTGATATTGTCTTCTATTTTTAAGTCTGGTCTCATTGGTGGTTTGATATTGTGTAAATAAATCTTGAATATTTTTTTATTTTTGATTCTATTGAAGGGAGTAGATTAGTGATCAAGTTGGACATACTATTTAGTTTTTTGTCATGTTCTATTTGTTCTATTGAAATTGTTTCTAGTAAAGTTAGGATTTTATTCATTGTTTCAGCCATCTGTTGGAGTGAGGAGTACTCTTAAGTTGAAGGGCTGAAGTCCGCTTCCTTTTTTGCCGTGATGCTCAGTGATATTATTAACCGTTGAATTTTTGGGTCTAGTTCGGCATACTTCTCTATCATGTCATCATGTTTTAAGATTGACTGGGCGGATGTGCGGGTTCTAGGGCCTGGATTAGGCTCAATGCCGGCGTTAAGTATAAGGTTTGATACAGTTATACTGTAGTGGAGGTGAAGCTTCGTGTCATCCAGCATAAGGGGTTGTGTATAATCGTGGATTAAAGGTACGTTGAGTTGGTAGACACCTGTGCAAGGACTGTGTTTCCAGGGGTTGGAGTTCTCCACATTTTTTAGGTTTAGGTTAGTAAGTAACAGGATAAACAACAATACATACCGTTTTAGCTGTCTGGATGGTTACGTTGGGAAAGAATGCAGTTTATAGTTCGATCCTCCTCTGAACTTACCAATTTGCTGTTCTGTGTTGGAGATAGTTGATCCCATACTCAATCTTGCAGTCAACTTACCTTGTTTATTTATTCTTGTTCTTATGTCATATTCCTTTGCTTGATTTTTGACGTAGCAAATGTTGGGTTGTCCTAGTTTCATCTTCCAGGTTTTAATTCTAAATCACTGGAAAACTTTGTAGTATGTGTTGCTAGTAAAAATAGTAAGTATAATGGGTCGCCAAGAGAACCTGCCAAGCTCAGTCACTCTCCCTCACACTCCCGTGCAAGCCGTGCGAGTGTTCGTGTTTATTTCATAAAGGTTTCCCACTTACCTTATCCTATTTTCTTTGAACAAGCGTCAATTAGGCACCAAAAACCAAAACAAAACGGCAAAACTCAATGAGAGTAGGAAAACACGGAGCTACGTTGAGTATGTCCAACCAGCTGGGACCCCTGATGCTACATATTATCAAGAGCACTGCAAAGTTGATTTACAAAAAATTCATCATTATCAATAATAATGTCTTCCAGAATGTGTGATTATAAATCTTCTTTAGCAATGTCATCATTAAAGGTTTTTGTCTGTATAAAGTGTCTGAGCTGCAAATAAAGTCTGTTGTATCTCCACAATATGCTATAGTATTTGATCAATTGCAGCCTGGCTTGGTGATACTATTATTGAGGTCAGTTATATGAGTCAAAAAAATTGCAATGTCTATCTGCTGTTAGGTGCATGGCTACCTAATGTCTTCCAGATGGATTCTAAATTATGGTGTTTATAATAATTGCAGCAGGATATGATGGAATAGATTCAATACACTAATCAGCTGGATACAATACCCTTATCTGTGATGATTTGCGCCTATCCCCCTCATAATGCATATGATTTCATGGCGGTTTATCATTTATTAGTAGTGTTAAACACCCCACTGCATGTTACATCGATCTGTGTGAGGTTTTGAAATTCTGCTAGAACAACAACATTGACTGTATGAGGAATAGGGCTTATCAAATTTTATTACTAGCTAGAGATTGCCAGTTTTAATTCGAAAATCTCCTCACATCACACATCAGGTGAATTATTAAAAGCCAACAATGGGTATCCCTGTCGGTAGTCATCGTTACCAATGCTAAGGCCCTTGTCTGAATGGCAGCTTCTGTCAAAACAGCTTTTCATTAATCAGGGGTTAAAGCTTTACAGGGGAGTTGATAATTGTCAATAGACTGCAATGTAGTTGACCCTGTAATACTGAAATTGCTATAGTATCCATACATTTCAGAAAGTATTTTGTTGATTTCCACTAAAGCAAAAACACTGCATGGGAATTGATAACTGCAGGATCCACTTTAACACAGCAAATATCAAGACTGATGTCTTGTCATGGCATTTTTTACAAAAGAATTTTTTCACCTTTGCTTTGTTAGGTGTTATCAATGGTGGATCAAACATTTTTATTTGTACAGCTGTATCCCTGCAAAAAAATTCACCAGTGAGTTTATTCTTAAAAGATTCGTTATAGAAATTAAGTACTGTTTAGAAGTAAGCTCCATAATTTATAGGTGTTCGAGGATGGTGTAACAAGATTTCGCATTAAAACTAATTGCAGAAATCTGTACTCGAATACAACTGAAATTTTTGCCAATATGTGTTTGAAATTGGAAAAAACTGTTTAAGAAACGGTTTGAAAATTTTCAAACCGTTTACGAATCTGTCCAAAAGAAAACAAGGAGAATTTTTTTAATTTTTACCAGCGAAAAAGGTGGAAAATGTTTTTAATTTTTACTCAAGAAAATGTGAAACATTTTGCAAAATATACCTTTCCACAGTTAGTTTGAAATTAACCATAAAAAGTTTCTGTTCAATCAACATCTGATCAGAATAGTAAATTTTCATTAAATTTCAATGAAAATGCATTAAACAAACTTTTTCTAGCATCTTCTATCAACAAGTGGTTGGCATTGAACTCACAATTAGACGCCTTAAATTGCCGCAACCAGCAAGATTTTAATATCAAAAACACAACATTTCGACGTAACCTACGTCTTTATCAGGTGGCTATTATAAAAAAACAAAATAATCTAAAATTATCATTACACAATTTTTTTACCCATGGCAGTATGATACTAATACTGCTATTGCAAAGCAATTATCAAAACAACTTAAAAAGGAAACTAGAATAAAGTAAAACACAAAAGCATATAAAAAAACATAAAACTTACCACTATGGCGATATATGATCATCTCTTCTACAACCATTTGCATACTTGTTTTACTTTATTCTAGTTTCCTTTTTAAGTTGTTTCGATAATTGCTTTGCAATAGCAGTATTAGTATCATACTGCCATGGGTAAAAAAATTGTGTAATGTTAATTTTAGATTATTTCGTTTTTTTGTAATAGACACCTGATGAAGACGTAGGTTATGTCGAAACGTTGTGTTTTTGATATTAAAATCTTTCTGGTTGCGGTAATTTAAGGCGTCTAATTGACAGCCACATACAGTGAAGGAGTATTTCACTGTTGTTGTCGGTGTCAAATTCCGATGAGTTGCGATGTGCCTGTGGTTGACGATGTTGATGACGTTTGCCCATTTAATTTAGTTCCTCCATTCGGAGGGTATGTTACCATTCAGTTGAAGTTTAGGAAAGTTAAATAGTTTAAATCAGTTTGATAAAAATGCACAAGCTAAATCTGACTGCTAGTGCCACGTACCAAAATAAAGATCGTACCTGGCAAGTATTGGCAGAAAAAGCACTTTATCCTTCTATAGGATTGAAGTCAAGATGGGCTGGGAATCAATTTATGATAACAAAATTGTATGCGAGTGCCCCACCTAAATAAGATTTTTGGCTGTCGAGAAGACTTCATCTTTGCGGATAAGTGTGGAGGATGTCTTCCGTGCTCTGGAGGAGTGCAGGAAGTGGATGAATGGCTGGGGTTTGTAGGGAACAGTGTGCAGATTGTACACCATATCAAAAGCTACAACCCTGCTGGGGATGTAACACACTATGAAAAGTAATACAGGTGAAATCACAAAATGGTGGATAGGATAGGGCGTTTTAGTGCAGTCATGTTTCTGGATTATTTTATTTGTTTACTTTAATGGACAGTACGTGAAATAACCGCAGTTTCACAATAGAGCGCGTCTTTCTATGTATTTTATTATTCATAATTGTAGACTACATACAGATATCATGCCATCCAAAAGTGTCAAATGTAATACGCTGCCCGCCATCAGCTAGTTCTTGGGACTTAGTGAGGTGGGTCTGATTAGCTAAATGGTCTATTAAAGTATCCTATGATTATAGCCTCTCTTATGGAAGCATCACATGACAAAATCGTAGAGCTGATGGATCAGCTTTTTCGTATGTTTTAAGTTCTGGTAAAGGTTTGTTACAAGATAGTTTACCATTGTTTTCCCTGACCTTGGACTGGCATACAGTTGCTGAGCTTTGTTTGGAAAACTACACAGTCATGTCCAACTTCTTCTTTTTCAAGCTCTTTAAATTAGCTACACTGTATGTGTCGTTAGGAATGTTTGTCTCATTTTCAAGGTTGCCATGTTTTTCTAGGTTTATTTTTGAAAATTATCTATTCTGGGAAATTTACTTTCCCAATCTTGCATGATACTTGGGAGTGTAACCTACTCAACTGTATATACAACAAAAATTAATTGGTTTATACTGGCTTGTTTCAGATGAAGATATCATTAGCTGCAATCCCGGCACTAATATTTGTTCTTGGGGCGTTAATTCCATGTATTGTCGGCCCACCAGTAATTCCAGATGAAGACAAAGAGCCTAGGAAGAAAAACAACAAGGAAATGGTTACTATCTTAACCACCTGTCATTTTTCACAACGTCATGAACAGTTTGTCAATTGGTTATAGTTCATTAACCCGAGTATGGTATTGCAGGATCTGGGTTTGGAGTATGAGCATTATTTGAAGGAGGTCATAGACTTTCTTGAAGAGGATAAAGAATTTCGGGACAAATTGGGAAGTGCAAAAATGGAGGACATAACAGTGAGTTGTTTGGTTAATAGCATAACACCTAGGCAACGATTTATATCCCCAAAGATCTACCGTGATGATATTCCTTTCTGCTTTGTTCCCTTACCCCAAAAATGTATCTTATATCTATGGCTTGTACATTGTTTAATTAAATCCAAAAAAATGTCAAACAATTTAAGAGATGATTTGCACCCTCAAAATGGTTATAAATCTAGTCAATACCATGTAGACTAGATGTCAAATCAAATGTACTATCAAATGTGCAACTTGTCTTTTTTTTAAATTCCATAGACATCTTACAACATAAAACTGGCCAATCCAATATAACCCACGTTTTTAATTAGAGTAATCACTCAGCAAGTGATTCCTTAGTAATTTATTATGTATTATAAAGTGAAAAGATGACAGCGTTTCTGCTTTCAAAAAATGGAAACAGTAGAGACTTATGCTTTATAAAAATGCCAAAAGTATTTCAGTAATATTTTTTATCAAGAAACATTTGCAATTATATTTTCAGTCAGGAAAAATAGCTAATGAGCTTCAATTCGTGAACCATCAAATTCGGTCAAAACTGGATGAGCTGAAGCGGAAGGAAATGATACGATTGCGCCGTCTTGCAAGGCAGGAAAATGAACTAAGCAATGGTGTGTACCCGGGAAATGGCAATAAGGATTCCTTAGGTTGGCACAAAGCATGGACACATGGCTTACTCTTTCATTCATGGATTCATACCTTGCATGTTTCTCTGGTTGCTTTGCTTTTAAATGGCTTTGGATTTCTTTCTAAGAAGTTGCGTTGAGTTTTCTGGTGGTTATCAGATTCAAACACCAAGTGAATGATTTTTAAATAAGTTATGCACATTTAGGAATAGATCGTCGAATGGTAGGCATGCCATTACATTTGGATGTAAAGAATGAACACACATTTGAAATAGCTGACTTGAGAAAGTTAGTACAGCAGGTATGTGTCAAAAACTAGCAGTTTTCATAATACATATTTTGGCTTCCTTAGGAAGGCCACATATATAAACATTGAAGAGTCAAATTTCACAATGAAATTCCCATTCTCCTATCAGTTTAAAAAAAATGTACATTATTGTACATCAATGGAATGTTCTCAGAACTTTCAATATATTTTAGAGGTCTAGAACTCTTATGAGATCCTTTTTTGAAATTTTAATGTTTGAAATAAATATTTTTGATAATAGTAAGATATTGGTATTTCATCTTTGAATCATAGTGATATACATGTATATAAATATATTTTCCTGTAGTTATGATTCTACGAGTAGAAAACTCGTAGCAAGGAAAGCAAGGAAAAAATTAATTAAATGATATAATTTCCCCCATCGTTGCTCAGGTTGAGATTATAAAATCGAAGAGTCTTTGAGGACATTTGCATGATCATGTTGTAAATAAACATGGTTCCAATTACAGACAACAAGAGATCTGGAACATATTGATCGGCAAAGAAAAGATGAATTCAAGACTTATGAGATGGAAAAGGAGCATAGAAGACAAGTTGAACTGAAACAATTAGATGAGGAAAGACGTAAGCAGGCTGAACAAGAGTATTTGGAGAAACAGAAGAGACATCGTGATCATCCAAAACTTCATCATCCTGTAACGGACTGTCTTGTTGTGTTATGATATTTTCTGTGAAAGTCAGCAATAAGTTAACTTAGTTTTTTTTTGGTATAATGCAGGGAAGTAAGCAGCAATTGGAGGAAGTTTGGGAACGGGAAGATCAAATGCCTACTGAGGAATTCAACCCGAAAACGTTTTTTAGAATGCATGGTATGTTTTGTTTTTTTATATATTTTGTTGTGCATTTTGGAAAATTAGTCTAGTATCGAAAACTTAATTTCAATTGAGTACGTTTTATAACAATTAACTTGGAAAAAAACTTCATTTTTTCAAGATTTGGATGGAGATGAACACTGGAATCAAGAGGAGGTGACAAGCTTGTTCCGTCGTGAGGTATGAGAATGATTAAACTAAAGCTTCCAAAAATTATATCCATGTTGAAACCTCTTCAAAAACATATGTTTACTCTAAATTTAGCTGGACAAAATGTACGATCTAAACAACACAGATGACGACTTGCAAGAACGTAGAGAAGAAATGGATCGAATGAGAGAACATGTTGTGAATGAGGTAATAACTCTCATTCATTTGCAAGACAAAGCTTAAAAAACAACTCTTACAATACTTGTTTTCTTGCTCAAGACTGACACTAACAAAGATGGCCTCATAAGCATAGCAGAGTTCTTGGAAATGACCAGGAGAAATGAATTCAACCAGGATCCAGTAAGCAAATGGTTTTGATTCTTGTTGAGGTCTAAAACAGACAGGCCTATCAAGCGTTTTAACAAGTCGTCTTTTTCTAAAAAACAAAAATAAGGGATGGCAAGGATTGGATGAAACGGAAATGTTCCGTGAAGACGAATTCAATGAATACAGGAGGCAGTACGAAGCAGTAAGTTGCATGTTCCCAATGCCATGCAGTTTAATAGAAAGTGTTTAGTTAATCTGACTTCTGTCCTTTAGGGTATGATACCCCCTGGGGGTGTGCCTATATATGCTCCTGATGGAGTTCATCCTGGTGCAGGATATCAACATTTGCCACCAAATCCACAGGCAAGGCTTGCAATATTGACAGTTACATAATAACAGAAGTGACATTAAACGGTTATGTTCAAAACTTTTTTTATGTAAACGTATTTTCAGATGGGTGGTCAACAGATGTATCCACCACATCAGCAGCAAGGTTATCCTCAACCAGTTCCTCGTGGGGCATATGACCCTCAAGTGAGAATAAACTTACTGTATTTGTTACGTTCATTAATGTGGAGGGAAGGAAAAGTAGTTCACTATCTTTGAAACTATCCGAAACATGGGATATCTAACATTGGTTTGTCCAGTTTGCAATTTGGTCATTTGGGGGCCGCTGCTGATAGGTTGTAGGAAGGTATCCACCTGTAATAATTGCCGAACAGGATTTTGGGTTTTGAGACATGGTCTGATGAAAAACTGTGAAAGTCATTGTCAGAATAGTCAATAGCATATCTTAAACGTTTGCAAATCCCCAACTTCTTGTCCAGGGTTTCTAACAAGGATACGTTACGGCAAAAGCCAATGGATTTTAAAACAATTTCAATGTTAATTTTAGATTCCCAATTACCAAGGTAATCAGCATCAACAAGATTACCAACAATATCAAGGTGGCCCACCACAAGGCCAGGTGCCACACTATCAAGGTGGTCCACCACAAGGTCAAGTGCCAAACTATCAAGGTGGTCCACCACAGGGTCAACAACAGGGAATGCAATATCAACAGAACGTTCACTATCAACAGCCACCAAACATGCATCAACAGCAACAACAGTTTCATAATAATGAAATTCCTCATCAAGGTCTTCCTCAACAGCCTCCTCCACCCCAACAACAGCAGCAGCAGCAACCACCACCACCACCACAACAACAACAGCAGCAACCACCACAACAACAAGCACCACCACAACAACAGAATCTTCCAAACGCACAGGCTCCAGCTCAGCAACCTTCCTCTGAGCATCCTCAATCCCTTCCTCCCAACCCACCAAAATAGTTACAGAGACACTACCATAAAACTTTACCCACTCTCTGTTAATGTTGAACTAACTGCAAGAGAACGGCTAATAGGATCTCTATGTGAAAATCTCTTATATGATATTGTTTTTTCCTCGATGCGTAAATGATTTTATAAAATAAAAATTTAAGGAAACTCTAGTGGCAGCTTGTAAATTATTAAAAACGTGAATGAATGAGGTCGAATCTCCAATTGCATGCTTAAATGTTGTAGCATTGCCATCTATTCCTCTATGATGGTTTTCATAAGTAGGGCTAGCAGTAGCATCCCTATCGAGCTGGGATCATATCCATTAAAGACAATGGCTTATAAGACAGCAGATATAAGTAATAAATTGACAAATGCTAATTATAGCAACTAAACATTCCTAATTTATTACGGCTAAATAGACTTGTACTACATCAGTACGTGGTTCTCCGATGATTTTGGTGCAGGACCCATATAAGTGCAGTAAAATACTGTAAAAGTTCAGCCATTTTTCTAAAATGGTTCACATTTCCTGTTTCCTTATAGGAAACACAAAGATGTCTGAGAAAGGTCATCTTGACAGATCAAAGTTCCTTCTGAAACACGACATTTCAGACTCAGAATTAGGGTGAAAGCAACAACCATAGTTCAATTCAATTCTTTACCGCTGCAGTCAGTACATAGTACCATTTGGCAGGGGGGATCATTATACAAATTAAGTCAGACCCCAAAATCACAATTTATTCATATTTCCCGAATTTGGGACTTAACGAGGAG
This sequence comes from Ommatoiulus sabulosus, assembly GCA_034697705.1. Lineage (NCBI taxonomy): Eukaryota > Metazoa > Arthropoda > Diplopoda > Julida > Julidae > Ommatoiulus > Ommatoiulus sabulosus. The sequence goes on along the minus strand of JAQGAO010001540.1, from coordinate 8,681 downwards.
GATGGGATAGGATGACGGTCATGGCCGATTTAACATAGGAACTATCTCAGCATTCGCCTGGAAAAATTGTGGGAAACCATGAAAAACCACAATCGAGGATAGCCGACCCAGGAATCGAACCTAGGTCCACCGAATGCAAGACGAGAAAGCTTATAACCTCTAAGCCACCTTACTCGGTGTGGACATATTTTGTGAGAACCTCTTGAAAGGGGCTGAGGAACCCCCTAGGGGGCCTTTGGTCAGCATTTGAAGTAGAGATGGGTTTGTTGGTGTTGAAATGCTGAGTTTGAGCAACTATTTCTGGGCCATGAAGTTAGGAATTTCAAATCTGAAAATATCTAATTCCACTTGAACATTAGCTTCCAGCTAGTTAACAGCCAATTAATGGTGGAGCAAGTATTTCCGAGTCAGTGAAAGTCGAGCAATCGATTCGAAACAAAAATCGCAAAACTCGACTTGACCCTTTAGTTCAGCTCGCCATCTCTTAGTTTTTGCTCTAAAAGTAGCATTTCTCCTGCTTCAAGAAAAACATTTACAGCTAAGCTGAACATTTACTTACTGTATAATAAATGTGATATTCACAGCTGCCATAAGGCTCCAATACTAGTGTTTATTTTAAGCAAATGAACGTTTATCTTTGAATCATTATTTTTTTAAGATAGTACTAAATAAGGATTGTTAATATGCAAATTGCTTTAATTTACCTCTTCTTGTCTTAATACAGCTTAGAATGTATGAGCAATGGCTGCAGTTGGGCATCTTTCAAGATTGTTTACTTGTCACTTTGCTTTGTCTGAAATAGAAAAACAGAAATGTTTAAAAACAAATTTAGTAAATGACGATGAGACCACTGCTTATAAAATACATAATTTACCCACCCTAAACTTTTGTAAAAAAAAATAATTCTCCAATAAATTTTTATGAAATACATTTGGAACCAAAAACAACCATTTTATCATTGCTGAAATTCGAGATCCTTACTTTTGATTGCACATTAAAATGAGATTCTGCACAGCTATTATCGTTGATGGCTCATTTTGACCAGTGATTAAATGCCGATCAACTACAACGTGAACAGCATCAGGTTCACTTGCTGAAAAAAAATGAAAAACATCCTTTATTAGATTTTACAATGATTTAGACAATTTCATCAGTCAGTAAATGCAGCGAAAGTTGATGCTACCAAATTCAATATTACAATTTGTGTACCAGCATATAAGGCTCCTCTGTCCTTCAGCAAATCTTCTGGAATGATCGATAATTCCGAAAAATTGGGCAGCCTGGACAACTCGAAGACAGAAGACTGCAAATAATTGGACGAAATCAAGAAATGCCTTAATTCATGCTTAATGACTCAATGGGCAATATAGCCTTGCTGGAATACTTATGAATAAAAAATTGGTACCGAAGTCAAGGAATAATTTTTAAATTCCCAACTGTTGCTTTCATCCACTCCAACGCAGAATAGAGCAGCAACTCCCATTCCAACTGCACATATTGGTTCTGAAATATTCATCAGAATGCTTTTTAAGTTTTAAACATTAAAACTGATGGAAAATCGCTGTCCAGAAATTAAAATGCTTTCATAGAAGCATAGCTGTAAAAATTATCCAATTATTGTGAGTTATCATCTACAAAAAGTCAAAGGACAGAAGTTAGTTTTATAATCAAACTTACACAATCTGAAATCTTTCAGAATTCGTTGACAGTTCCGACTTTAAATATTTACCTCCGTAATATACTAGATTTAAAATTAGAAAGGTTTTTAAACGATTTTGGGCTTCTTATAGATAAAGTTTCAAATAGAATTTTTTTATGAAATTTAACATTATACTGTCTCCAATTTCCACAAATGGATGTTTGAACAACCCTTTGCAATTTTCATTTACCATCTCTAAATACAGCATTGTGCTATAAAATTTCAAAATACAGCCAATTTTATCTATAGGAAGAACAAAATCGTATAAAAACCTTTTAACATTAAACCTGGTATATTACGATTCAGGTAGAAATTTAAATAATTAAAGTAAACACTGTCAACGAATTCTGAAAGATTTCAAATATAAAAGGTTTGAATATAAAACTAACTTCCACCCTTTGACTTTTTGTTTTAATTCCAAGAACCAGATGATAACTCTAAATAATTTGACAATTGTCAATTTTTTTCCTATCAATGCTTCATTTAATGTCCGAATTTTATGGTAGTAAACAATCAATCCACTATTTTCAAATAAAAATTGAATGATAAATTTTGAGGATAATTACTTTTTTCCCTAATGAAATGCACCATCACCTGTGCAAGATGAGCATCTTGTGCCAAGTCAACAGCAGCGCCAGGCGCATGTGGAATTATCAAACATGAATAACGGTTTGCTAGAAAAAGAAAGGTTTTGATGGCTGACAACACAAGCTTTAACCAGATATTTAATTTGTCTTCAAAACGATGGTTTCATGGTGTCCACCATTTTTTTCTATACTCTGTTGTTAACATTTTACACATGTTTTTTTTGTGATTCCTGCAATTTCTTCTCTAATTCAGCTTTCAGCTTCAGTTATTGTGAAGCACTGAGAGCACATGCACTTTTCTTCAAGCTACCTCCACCAGAAAAGGTCAGTGTATAACATATCAGGGGATCATGCTGATTATTGGGAATTGTCATCAAATCAAGAGAACGATCGATATTTCATACAGAACTGGCATCACAGTATTCGTAATACCATTATCGTTACTCCGCATCGGTACCTAAGATGTTCTCAAGTCAAAAAAACGGCTTCAGTGCGTGACGTGGCACGGTGGCCTAGGAGAAAAATAACGCCCTATGATACGACACGGATTAATTGTATCGTATCATATTATGAATACCGAAAATTCACATTTTAATACTTTTAAGTGAAGGGTGTTAAAACAAAATTGCGATGCAAGATTTCCCTCCGAACTACCGTAAAGGGTAGAAGACTTTGAGCGATACGATAAGGTCAATATAACCAATGGCTTAAAGCGTATTTCTACAACTGCACCGCCGACATGGAAAAAAACAGCGGGTGAGCGTACTGCGCTGTCATGCTCTATCTTGCAGTATCATCCTGACAAATCGCTCCGTAGCTGTAGTAACACTGATTGAACGTCCCCTCAGTGTACTTCAAAAAATAAGGAATAAACTCTCCCCCTACGAAGGATCTAATGTGCAGAGATCAAACGAGATCTACACGGGACCTCGGTTTATAACTCTCATCCGAAAGAGCAGTCGCTTAGAGAATTTTGTACATCCTCACACTTTTCACCGACCTCTAAAGGGCAGCGAACGAGCCCCGGTAGTTTAGTTGTTGATCACCGTGCCGTGGCCTTATGGTGATTTAGAGGGTCTGAGAGAGAGAGACAGAGGGGGGTTGTCCGCTTGATTTTTATGCAGATTTTTTGATCAAGCGGCAACAATTAGCGCATAAACCATTAATTCGTACATCGATCGGCACTGATATATATGTGTGCGCCATGCTGCAACGGTCCACATCATGAAACCACAAAATCCTTATGCAATCATGGACAAACTGTGATATATACTGTATACCTATACCTACCATCAACAGATTGAAGACTGATGGGGATGGAGAATGACTTTGTACGAAAGTCACCGAGCCAACGATGGGTTTGTTCATCTTGTTGATTTACAAACTCTGGATACTTGCCCTAAAAATATCCAAAATAAACATCCAGAAGAAGCCTATTTTTGTAGGCAAGACAATAAACTTCACTTGGCCGGAGGCATAAAAGTTATATTTGAAATGTACATACCCCAGGGGTCGCAATCTGAACATTGAACGCGACATGAGTCAATGTAAACGTCTGAATGAACGACTGACATGAAACGCCTAAATCAAAAGTACTTAATGATAAATCAATTAAGTGGCATGTTATCAAGAGTACTTGTTCAGTTCATATAATTACTTGCCTTCTTTAGAACTTGACAGAACGATCAAACAATGCGGCTTGGGGGTGGACATGCTTACGGTGCATTGTGGGATACGGCGGGAAAATCAAAAATTGTAGCCCACTGACAAAACTGATTATTACTAAAGAATTCAGTTGCGTTATAAATAGCAATCCAAACTTCATGAATCAATTTCAGTAGACTATAATTTAACATAGAGGGCAGGAGGTCCCACAGATTATCAAGTATCAAATTATCAGGGATATCCAATAACATCAATGTTTTAGTGGAGCTGGTAAAATTACACTGCATAAATTTATGGTTAACTATTTCAGTGGTGTCAGACTACAGATCACGTATCCCAACGCCTGCTATTTTTAGTAATGGCCATGAACTTTACCAAGTTTTACAGAGTAGTTCGCCATTGCTTTTCCCAAACCTCCCCATTTATCCAGGCATAGCAAAATATTTCACTAAACGTGGCTGGGAAAGAACCAAAACAAGGACATGATGGGGAAAAAAAATACGTTCATAGCAGATTTAATTAATACAGGAACTTTCCCAGCATTTTACTGGTGGATTGTGGGAAATCAAGACAAATCACGGAGCACTGGCCTCGCTCGGTGCACCAAGTTCCTACAAAAATGTAGTTTACCATGACGAAAGATCACATGATCCCCCTGCCAAATAATACTACGTACTGACTAGGGTAAAGAAAGAATACTAAAGATAGAACTAGCCAGTTCCGTTATTAATAACTGCAAAATAAGCTTCAAAAGTTGAACATCCAAACAACAAAAAATAAACATTAGATTGCGACGTCTTTATTTACGAGGCAACGAATGAATGACACCAACAAGTGTTAATGAATACTGGTTTTTCAATGTTGAAATTAGAAAAATGAATTTTTTGAAGCTGGTTAAGGCGATGTTAAACATCCAACTTAAAAATGTGTTTGAAAATGTCTCAGCTTCACAACTTGACGACCAAATTTGCATAGAATTATGCAATCTACACACAATGACTGTGGTCAGAATTAAAGAACCTAATGAAGAGTACGTTATCCATTTGAAACCTACTTCTATTAAGTTATGCATGGCTGGTAGCACCAAACTTAGTTTAGTACAATCCAAGGATGAAACCGGGTTTTAAGTACTAGCGATGAAAATTGCAATGAAATCTCGGATTCCAAATTAAATTTAGTGCCACCAACGTTTCCACGTTTTAAATAAATGGCCAAATCGGCCACATGTACTCAAAGCAATGTTATTTACTGATATTTCTCCTTATTTCATAAAAACACATTTGTATTTCGAATGAAAAGTGAGCGTTTTTAAACAACACCGCATCTAGTTTTCCACAGCACACTCCTTGGCACTCTCCTCTGTCACCTCAGGGACACCATCATCCAGTTTCGCCTTCTTTTCTGGACAAGGGGTTTCCTCCTTTGAATCTACATCTTCGCTTTCACTTGGGCGTTTTTCAGCCTTTGTTTCCACTTTATCTTTTTCGTCGGTGGCATCTTTTGAGGCTAAGTCGGGAAAAACAAATTTTAAAGTGAAAATGTTAAAACCCATTAATAGACTGTGCCTACAGATCGCAGCAAGAATTGAGAAACAAGTTTTACCTTCATTTTCTGAGGAGTTCTCTTTCTCGCTTTCATCTTTCTCCTCTTCAACGCTTTCTTTGGCGTCGGTCTTCTCCTCTTCCTTCGAGTTATTTAGGGCTTCATCTTTCTTCTCCTTGAAAGAGCAATTTGAAAATTAAGTTTTACATATAATAACACAACGTCTTGCAGAACAATTACAACTTTACATACATCATGTCCATGATAATCCAAACAAGTAATACATATATATGGTGTGAAAAGTTTACCTACTAGTTTCAAAAAGTTTAGGTTTTCAATGCATTTAAATTTATAAATACATTCCATTCCCAAGTGACTTCAGGACTGCCAAAGTATGATTTATTAAGCAAGTCTGAGTACCCCTAATATCAGATGTCCTTGTTTACGTTAATTTATTTCAATAGGATTCGTTTTTGGTTGAAGTTAAATTTTTTGATTAGTCCATTTATACTTTTAAATTATGCTAGTCTTGGAAATTCTTATTAACTTGTTATAGTTCAGAAACATTCTTTTTATTTTAATAAAAATGGATTCTGACAAAATTCTCGTAATTGATTAAATTTTAACATCATGGTATAGGAAAAATTAAAACATCATTATCTCAATTTATTATGACAAATTAGGTTTCAGATGTGATTTTCAAAAAAAAAAAAAAAAGTATCTGCATGTGCCTTCAATTAAAAAAAACCACTCCACTACTGAGCAATATTCCAAACATTAAACAAGGAATCAATTTCCCATAACCATAATATGGCTGCACTATATACTTATTTGCTTACACGGGTAAAACGAATTGCTAGTTGTAATTTTCTACCCAGGAAATATCTGATTAGAGATATAGTCAATTCAGCCATTTTTAAATTTTTCGCCATTGCAGGTGTTGGGTTGAAGGATAAGTATAAACTAAGCAAGTTTTCTGTAATCTTACTTCTGTTTTCTCCTTTTCCACAACTTCTTCCTCCTCCCTCTCAGTTTTCGTTTCCTCTGCCAAGGCGGATTCAACTTGCTCAGCTACTTCAGCGCTGAAAAATATAGTAAATATTCTAATCAAATTATCTCTCAAATCGTAGCACTTCCTATACACTTCACTTTACAGTCATATTTTCAATACAATATTCCTTTCTTCCTGAAAAACTATTTTTAAACTCTGGATTAACCCCTACAATATCTATCCAAAAACAAGTTCATTTAAACAAGATCTTTTACAAAGTCGTTCACATGAACATTTAGTATTTTGCAAAATTTACTAATAACAATTTGAAAGAAATTATTAAAAAATGACAAAATAAGCATGACTTTTTTAAAATAAATTCGACAAATTAAAACTCTGAAAAGGTCGAGAATTTTGCAAATTTCTGTACTTTGAAAACATTGTAACTTTCAAAATTTGTGCAAATTTATATTACGAAAAGTAAAAGTTTTAAACATTTTGCAAATGGGCACCGAGTTAAACACGTAGAAACATTGATACGATTCGATGAATTTCCCTGACTTTTCCAAATCTAGGGGAACCCTGTATTTCAATGATAAACATACCCCAGAAGATGTAGTATCCCCTTAGATCATTATCTTCCTCCCAACACAAATTAAAAACATAGAAAAAAGTTGAGCTGCTGTCACATTCTTATGCTGTCTAGTAAGAAAGTTGTCAAAAGTATTTATTTTATGATAACGATAACAATCATAGCGCTCACTTGAACAAATTCAAAATTCCGATGCGTTAAATACTACCAAGCACGCCCACGTCAAACTAAAATTTTACAACCAAATGTCATTTTTCCATTTGCCCGCCATTTTTTTAGGCTCCATTTTCTGCCATCAGATTCAGGTGAATCCATTTCTGAAAAAGTGGGGGGGTGCGGGCAGAGGATGGAACGTGCGAGCAACGCTTCGATCCGGTTATTCCAGAACAAAAGGCACCATTTTGAAATGAATGAGAAGGATATAAAACCAGCTTTAAATTAACTAATATCGCTAATTTACTTCCAAACGTTACGTAAAATGATAAATATACTTATTCTATCAACAATAATCCTGAAAAAACGCGCTTTTTTGGCCGAAAGATGTGATTTTAGCGGCTGACGTTTCCCGCCTTTTACGTTTTATACGTTTTTCTATTAAAAAACTACCATTTTTCTCATTTTAAAACATTTCCCATACGAAACTAGCATAAATCCATCGTTTCTAAATAAAAAATGTTTATAAGCGTTAGTTCCTTACCTGGCTTTCGATCTCGTTGACGGCATCTTTTGTTTGTTTTGACACGCAGAAAACCTCGAACGAAACGACGCACCTTCACAAACAAACGACAAATGCGGATTCCCGCCTGCTTTGCCACTATTTATAAGCTCCCGTCACGTGACTAGCCTCTAACCCGGGTTTCTGCTCTAGCGACTCTAGCCTCTCAAACTTGACAGGTGCATGTTTTGAGCGACATCTACTTCATTTGTCTCAGAAATAACACAGTAGATCTATTGTGGAAATAATCAGATTGAAACAAATAGAGTACAGTAAATCACCGAGTCTTGAGACTTATACTCGAAAGTTGAAATGAATTACAATGGCTTGTTCGTCTTGTTGCAGGTAAATCGATGTAACATTTCATTAATGCTTGAAAATCGTGCCGTGCCTGTGATCGACTTTTATAAATAATAAAATTCAAGGAAAAATCAATAAAATACCGAGTAAAACTAATACACATAAATAAAAAGGATGTTATCCTAGCTCGTAAACATTTTCAGGAAATTTAATAACCTTATGTATGATACCATCATCCTTTCCCATTCCTGTCCTTGCTTAGGTTAGAGTTGTTGTTGCCGGTCACAAAGCCCGGGTAAATGGGGAGGATCCGGCGCCGCTAGTACTAAGAGTGGTTTAATTACGCGCATAATTCGCTCTCGATCCTAACTAGTGGCCTGGGTTCGCTCCCCGGGCGAGGTTGATGAGAATTTTGAGGATGTGCAAAATTTTCTAAGTGCATGGAGACTCTTTCGAATGGAAGTTTAAACCGAGGTCTCGTGTATATCCCTCTTGGGGGGTGGATGTCCCCTAAATTTCCAGATAGTTAACACTGGCACATCCCCGTTTAGCCTCAATCGTGCCAGAAATAGGTCACCTACCCCGTGAAA
>JAQGAO010001539.1:0-23854 GCA_034697705.1 Ommatoiulus sabulosus | reverse complement strand
TCATTGGTCAGGGAAATTTTTTTTAAAACCTGGAAAAGTCAGGGAAGTTGAAAATGAAATTTCTGGGGGAACTCTGTCATATGTCATGTTTTTAATAATCAATTCTGCAAATTAACACAGCTCCTGATGAAGGCCATTGGCCGAAACGTCGAGCAGTTGAAATAAAATTTGGTCAAGGTCATGAAACATACTGTGGTCATGAAAGTCTCACAAATCAATATTCTGCAATCCGAACCACTTAAAGAAATGAACCATGGATGATAGTCTGTGATTTTCTGCAGCTCTGGTCAGAAACTAGACATTAGGTGTACATATCCTCGGGTGCATTGCCCCTATTCAATGTTCCATACATTGGACCCATAAATTAAGTTCATTCCACATATTCATCCCATAGTTCTTGTCGAAATCCATTTTCCGCGCATGCAACATGGTTTGAATTTTATGCAAATTCAGCATAATGCTAACGCCCTCTTTGACCTAGGATTGGGTTGCATTTGCTCCTCAAAGTCAGGTTGACTCGAGATTTCGACCATGGTAGCAACTTGTACTTGTACTCTTGGGCTTTTCACTGGTTTTAACAAGGTGAGTGCGTGGGGGAAGTGGAATGGCAGGTCCTCCTCGGCGCCGAATTATAACCTGGAGAGCAAACTCGTTTAATCCAAGTTCATCAATCATTGGTCGGCGTGGGCAGGAAGCCACGCCATTGCTTGGACGCAATCCGTAATTATATTTCATAAAAAAAAATGAAAACAGATTGGTCGTAGGATTGAAATGTTGCTTAATTTTTGCTTTTTGGCCAGACGCGTCGAGGGACAGCTGCGCCATTAAGGACATGTTGGCATCAGTGTCCCTTGAAGATCCTCAGAATGTGGAGGCGTTTGGTAATTGCGTGATTATCACGCAAGATCCATGATGGATCATGTCCAAAAATGGCTGCTTCTGATTTGAATTTTGAAGGATGTCTGCCTCTGATAGGAATTTTCCTCGCTATACTCGATCTGGTGGGCTGACTCCTGCCAAGGTCCTCAAACATCAAAACTGTTTGAAGTTTAGACAATTAAAGGTGGAAGTGGTCGAGTGTTGAAATAAGTGCTCGAACGTGCAAAGGAGAAAGTCGCCCCCACCTAGTTCACACGCCCAGAAATAAAAATGAAGGTGTTTCACGATTTTGCTAAGGTTGCATGTGCCGGTGGTTTTTATTGATGTTTTGGCAGGCGTTGATAAATGGTTCGATTTTTAATCGGACACGGAGTCTCGATAACGAATTTTCACTTTCTGATAATGTAGTGTTTGTAGCCTGTGATATTCAATGTCCTGATAAATATTTGTAACTGCGGGGGGTCGGTAGTCTGACAATTATTGGACATCATTTAAAAGATAATTTTGATAATTTGATTAAACTAGTTAGAAATGTAATTTTAATTTCAATCAGCGCCATCTGTTGATTAATTCTCTCGCATCGGTTAAGAATTAAGTTATTAATTGAAGTGACTATATACTCGTGGTGCGTTTTAAAAGCGTGGAATTAAATTTTTTTGATTGTTAAACATCTTTCAAGATTTCCCTGCTTCAGGGCGTTTTTGTAAAAATTTAAAAAAATTCCCAGTACAAATTTGCAAACTATTCCATGTACAAATTTTCAAACTTTTCCGAGTACAAATTTTCAAACATTTCTGAGTACAAATTTGCCCGCATTTCCGAGCACAAATTTGCAAACATTCCCGAGTACGAATTTGCAAACATTTACGAATACAAATTCGCAAATTTTTCCTACTACAAATTTTCCAAGATTTCCAACCATTTTCGAGGACAGATTTGCATGATTTCCAATTTTTTCCGAAAACAAGATTTCAAAAACTTCAATATTTTTCTAAAACATGTTTGTAAAATTTTGAAAATGTTCTTCTGCTGATTTTCTAAAACTAAATTTAAAATTATCATTAGTCAATTTGGCAAAATATTGAAAATTTTCTTGTGCTAATTTTGTAAAACTAAATTTAAAATTATCATTGGTAAATTTGGCAAGGTATTGAATATTTTCCTGTGTCGATCATTTTGCAAAATCATGGAATAACTTTGATATAAGTCAATTTTGACGTTCTTATTGGTCTGGGGAATTTGAATAAATACCTGGGAAAGTCAGATAAGTTAAATATGAAATTTCTGGGGGAAATTCTGTCATTAACAATGTCATTTCAATAGAAAAAAAATCAATTTGTGCTGAAAACTTTCTTCGAAAAAAATCCCTTAGGACAAGGGACTCTCTGGAGATTGATCACAAATTCCTAGCACCATCTACTCCGTATACAATTCATGCAAAACGTGATGTATTACTACAAAATGGTGCCTGTAAAATACGATATCGTAAATTATATCTTTTATGGTTGCGGTATTTTACGGTGTTTGATTGTTAGTTCAATTCCAACCACTTGATGATAGAAGGATTTCCTAAAATCCATCTCTGAGCCATGCTGCTCAACTCTTTGGTAGGGGCGATTTGCCTGGCACTAAATGGGATTTTTCTGATTGAATTCTTTCCAACATTAAACATTATGGCATAGGTGACAACTTGGTGTTAATAGCTACAGCGAAGCTGTTAAATGGGAGAGTCCAATCATTGTGCGCTCGTAAAATGCCGCTTTTCCATTAAATTTGCCAAACTGCAAAGGAAATGTTTGTTCGTCATGTTGGTAACCGTGAACTCAACTCAGCAATTTAGCCTGACATTTTGCCTTGATCGATAACAAAGCTTTGCATCTATCCATGACATGGTGTGAAGAAGTTAATCTGATTGCATGCTACGATTTCATTCTGCAGAACCATTCAAACTTCAAAGGTTTTTGCCAGGCAAACACCCTAATCAGATCTGAACAATTCGTTGGACAAAATACAAGATTAAGCAGACTGAAAACCCTTTTTTATCTTTTAATGCTCATACGAAGATAATTTTAGATATAAAATGAAATATTTGAACAGACAAATTGCCTGTAGATAGGGAAAGTAAATAATGTATCTAGGAAGTGTGAATTTCTGCTTAAATCCAACTAGCATTAATCTTAAATTAATTAAAAACCATCATCCAGAAACCATATGCAACAGAGTACCCCAAGATATCGAAAAGTCAGGGAAATTCTTCGTAGTCGTTTTGTCATAGTCCAAAATTAATGTTTCTACGTGGTTAGCTCAGGGCCCATTTGCAAACTTTTTTTTAAAAAAAATTCACATTTGCAAAATTTCATCTGCAAAATTTGCAACAGTTTCTGAAGACAAATTTACCAAATTCTCCACGTTTTCCGAGTACAAATTTGCAAAATTTTAAACGTTTTCCAAGTATAATTTTGCGAAAAGTTCAACCTCTTCGTAATACAAATATGAAACATTTCCAAGCAAAAATTTTCAACCTATTCCGAGTACAAATTTGCAAAACTTTCTACATTTCCGAATTAAAATTTGCAAAATTTTTCTATGTTAATTTTGAAAAATCTCAAAATCGTGGATAACATTGGCATACAGTATGTCAATTTTTGACATTGTCATTGGTCAGGAAAATTTTTTTAAAACCTGGAAAAGTCAGAGCAGTGGAAAGTGAAATTCCTGGGGGAATCCTGTGCAAGTGTATGTAACTGGTAATAAAACATCACCATTCTTCATAGAGCAGACAGAACACAGAACCTTTGCAGATACCGTTTTTTCACCTTTTTAATATTATGATGTTTAAAAAGGTGCCACTAATTTGTGTGAAATTTGCTCGTTTAGATTCATGCGCATGACCTATTCCATGGCGGCCTTGCTATGTTCATTAAAATGATGTAAATGATTGCAAAACACGTGTTGTGGAACATTTGTATGCTAATGAGGGGAAATTACCATAAGAAATCCATTTTGTGGTGTGAAGGTGGAGTCAGGGACAGCTGCCTGCATTCGACCTCTACTAAATGCTAAGTTCCATCAACCTCGAATATGTCTTTCGGCTAATTTTCTTGAACGTTTCTCTTGCAGGATCCGGCCCCAGATTCCCCGGGAGCTGATCGACATGTGCCGCATTTGCACTTCGGTGTCCACGGAGGAGCCGCAAGTGTGGCTGGGGAATGACAAGGCCTTCACCTTCGATTACGTTTTCGACACGCCATCGTTCCAGCAACAAGTTTACGAAACCTGCGTTCAACAACTCATCGAAGGGTGAGGTTACAAATGCTAATGGTAACGAGGAATTATTCAAAAATGGGTGTGGCAATTAAAAATTGTTTTTTTGATTTCAGGTGTTTCGAGGGATACAATGCCACCGTACTGGCCTACGGACAGGTGGGTTTGGGCGTATCATCAGCCCGAAGTGGTGAAATTGGGAAACTGGATGTTTTCTAAAGCTTACGGCTGTTAAACTTTTGTAAATTTGATTTCATCTTTGGCCGAATCGAAATGGACATTCTCAGCTTTCATTGAAGTGTGGCTCACATTTGAGGAGTCACAAGATATACATGTTTAATTAGAACCATTTTTTTTAGTCTAATATGAGGATCTACCCAATAATTCCCGGAATTGAACGAGAACGTATGCGCTAACCATTTACAGTACGACCATTTGCCGCTAGACTTAGTAAATAGTATCTTTATGAAACATTGTGCAGAATGGCTACAAGTATGGCTCGAGTTCTGTGCAGTTTTTTTGCAGCACTCAGAGATGCACTCTCGTGTAGGCAGTTGTTCTTGATCAAAGAATTTGAACCGTATTCTGATTCGAGCTCGGCTTAATGGCAGCAGAAGCACTGAATTCTTACAGAGGCATTTGTGATAACGTTGAAGTAATTTTTTTTGTATAATTCTAATTTTTTTTATTGAGTTGACTGTTGAAAGCTAGAACACCCTACCAAAAAATCGTTGAAAGGCAATATGGCATGACACTGGTGTGTGTAGTGATTGCCAACTTCTGGAGAAGTTACTCCAAATTATGATCGCACAAGTGTGAGGCGTTGTATCAAAGGGAAATTTTTTCTGTAGAGTAAAGCAGCATAAACAACGCTTCATGCACTTTTGTGCGGTCACAAAGGGGTTAAACGTACCAATGAAAGACGGCAATCACTATATACTTTTAATTTTGTGCCATGCTTCCTTTGGAAATGTTTTTCAGTAGTGTTGTGGTTTTCAATGCAATATAGAAATAAGAAATAATTTAACTATATTTGAATGTTACCACTCTTGTTCTGTAAGCATTATGTGTTTATTCTGCTATTTTATTTTTGCTGAATCAGAATTTGCATGAAGAACCTGTATTAAATGATTCAAAAATGCACTGAACTAAAAAAAAAAACTGCACTCAGCTGATCGCTACGTTTCATAGTGAATCATAAATATTACTTCCTGCAAAACCTAGTGACGAGTGGCCATACTCAACAGGACGTTCACTTCCTCCTTCAATTCTAAGAATTTTTGTGTAGGCCCCCTTGTGCGAGCTTTCCTGGATGATAGTTGAGCATAACTGGAAAACTCAACTTATTAGTCAAGAACAGACTGCATTCATGAAGCAACATTCATATTTGAAATGTACATTGTGTCTTACGGATTGAGTTATTCAAGTTATTCAACATCTTGCATTTTAAGCAGGATGGTGTTCATTCTGGATAAAAAATAGATTTTAGGAATATGCAAGGTTTTCATGATATGGCCATTTAAAACGTGCATCATTTTTCAAGTTTGTTATCTCAATTACACTTCACTTTAGCACCCAATAATTTAAAAGAAAGAAAATGAAGGATCATGAAATTGACATGGAATCTTTTGGCACATATTCAGTTCGCATAGTGGGATTTATGGTTCATGATTTACGATTGTACTTAAATGAGCTTTTCCTTAAAGCTTGTCTGAAATTTGGCACAATTTGCTGTCTTTTTTGATACCATGGATTTCATCAGAGAATCGAGTGGTTTCTGTTAGCTTACATGTAATCATTTGTTTGGTTCAGACTGGCTCAGGGAAAACCTACACCATGGGGACAGGATTTGATGTTAATGTCGCTGACGTTGATGAACTGGGCATCATTCCAAGGGCCGTTGAGCATCTGTTCGAGGGCATCGAGGAAAGGAGGCAGCGAGCGTATGACAACAACGAACCTTTACCCGATTTTAAAATTCATTGTCAGTTCATGGAATTGTATAACGAAGAAATAATTGACTTGTTCGATACAGTTAGAGACTCGTTTACAAAGGTTAGTCGGAATTTTGCATTTTTTGTATGGACAAAACCACTGCGTGTTGCAGTCCTGTTTATTTATTCTTTGCATTTCAGGGAAAAAAATCATCCATCCGAATTCATGAGGATTCAACAGGTGGCATCTATACGGTTGGAGTTACTACGAGGGTCGTGACATCAAAAGCTGAAGTAAGTCACACTTGTCAAACTTGACTTAGGTTCTATGCTCAGATTTGTTTTTATTTTGAGTAATTTATGTTAATGACATTTTGAGTTGACATATCTGCCAATAAGATCTTGATGAGATCACAATTTCTGCCTACTTTACTTGAAAATTAGCATACTTCAGCATACTCACGCCACTCAGGCAATTTTACAATTTGGTGCCTTGCAAATTTTTTCTGAATGCATTTAACGAAACTCTAATATTGACTTTATTTGGCGTTTGTCAATGGATTGATGAACGATTTCTTTCACTTTTTAGACACTGCAGTGCTTGAAAATAGGTGCCTTATCTCGAACAACAGCCAGCACCCAAATGAACGTGGCATCCTCGCGATCGCACGCCATTTTCACGCTGCATATAAAGCAGCAAAGGGTGGCCAAGATAAAGGATCCTGACATGGAAGTGGATACCACGGATGCCTTGAGCGAATTTGAGACTTTGACGGCCAAGTTCCATTTCGTGGATCTAGCTGGTTCCGAAAGACTAAAACGTACTGGTGCTACAGGCGACAGAGCCAAAGAAGGCATCTCCATCAACTGCGGGTTGCTTGCCCTAGGCAATGTGATTTCGGCTCTGGGGGACGTCACCAAAAGAGGGAGTCATGTGCCATACCGGGATTCCAAACTTACGAGGCTGCTGCAGGATTCCCTCGGAGGAAACAGGTACTAATGGATCAGCCAGTCTTAAAAATCTATCAAGATGAAAACTTTCAAGATTTAAACTTCTGAAAAATTTACTCATAAAATTAATTCAATCATTTATTTAATAGTAATTCGTTTTTCCGTTGTTTAAATTTACACTAAAAACTTGTTTTGGTTTTTTTGCTAGTCGGACTGTTATGATTGCCTGTATTGCGCCATCGGATCGTGACTTTATGGAGACATTGAATACGCTGAAGTATGCTAACAGGGCTCGAAATATAAGAAATAAGGTGGTGGCTAATCAAGACAAGACTAGCAAGCAGTTGTCGGCCTTGCGAATGGAAATCCAACAACTGCAGCTGGAGTTAATGGAATACAGACAGGTAATGCTGAATGTGTAAAGTTAGAAGTGCTTAATATTTTGATCTTTTTAAATATTTTGTTGGAAATCTTATGCCTTTACATTGGCTTTTAGGGTAAACGGGTTGTTGTTGATGGAGAAGAAAGCATTAATGACATGTATCACGAAAATACAATGCTGCAGACAGAAAATAACAATTTGAGGGTACGGATAAAAGCAATGCAAGAAACCATAGAAACCTTGACAGCGAAAAACACAGAATTGCTGGCATCGAAAGCTGCAGGGGAATGGATTGCTGCAGGTATGCTTCATCAAAATGGAAAGTTGTTTTTGAGAACAATTTTTGAGAGGGAAATGGTTCATTTTCTGGCTTATGAAATCGTGAACGAAGCTCTTTGTAGTGGTCATTTGTGAAAGTAGCTCTCATAAAACTATAGTCTTGAAGTACCTTTTTTTTTAACCGTCCAAATTATGACACCAGTAAAATATGAAAACCTTTTTTAGGAGGGGAAAATTCGGACATGAGTAAAATGATCGAGGGCTACATCAAAGAAGTAGAAGAATTAAGGTCAGTTTATGTCATAGAATTGTAGATGGAAAACATTTTAATCCCAAATGGCTTGTTTTGGAGATTGATTGATGGAGGATTTTTTAAAATAAAAAAATTAACATCTTTTGGTTTCGGTTATCAATCTCAGGATTAAACTTTTGGAGTCTGAGCATATGTGTCAGACAATGCGGAAAAGTGTTTCCCGGACCCAGACCAGGCTATCGTTGAGCCCGCTTCACAATCAGGCTGTTGCGTTCTCTGGTCAGTACGACATCGGCTGTGATGTGGAGGCGTCCAGCGTCAATGACTTACTTGAGGCGGCAAAGAAGGATGTGCAGCGAATGAAAGATGCTGAACAACGAGTTAAAAGAATGTAAGTATACATATATTTTATAAAAAATGTTATAACGTTTAACTATTCATGACCCCACGTTTTACTTATGAAGTAGCGGGGGAGACAAGCTGGATGTTCATGGAGAGAGTGATGAGGAAGAAAGTGGCGAACAGAAAGAGGGTGTGGAAGAATTGGAGGACAGCGACGAGGTCGGTCATCGTTCATCTGCAAATATTTATGAGGCAATGGATTGTTTTCCAATTGTAATGACGTTTCATTTATTTAGCTTAACGAGGAAAACAATAATGATGATGATGAAGAAGATACGAGCGAGTCCGATATGGATGGTAAGATGTGAAAAATGTTTAATTCTTAATCTTTAAAGTTTCAATAAATCATCGTGCTTGTATTGTATGGCAGCTACCTAAATAACTGTAAAAAATTAATTTCTGCACTGAATGCCTGCTTTTTATTACAAGTATGAGGCATTATAAATGTTTTTTTTAAAGTTTATTGAATGTTGTACAATTGTGAAGAGCAATTACTGAGATTTAAAAAAAAAGACATGATGCAGGGAAAAACTGATATATTTCAAGATTATAAGATTAATACTGTATTATTTGAAGTCAAAGTAGTCGGAGGAAATTGTACGGTAACTTGAGTGGGATGTTTTCAGTGATTGGCGAGCAGTATCGGTCAGACTTGGCCGAATTGTCGAGTGAGATTTCTATCAAGCAAAAGCTGATAGACGAGTTGGAAAAAAGTCAGAAACGACTGCAAACGATGCGCCATGCCTATGAAGAAAAACTTGTGCAGTTGACAAACAAAATACGAGCGACTCAAGAAGAAAGAGATAAAGTGCTGTCCAATTTAGGTAACGTTACTGTTATCGTACAAAATTGAGATCAGACCAATGTGTGGTTGATTATCTTTTATTTACGTGTATCTTCATAATTTTCAGGAAATATCGAGCACCACACGCAGGAAAAGTCGCAAAAAATTCGAGGCGAATACGAGAAAAAATTGAGCAACCTCGAAGGCGAGTTGAAGAAAATTCAATCTGCTAAGAAAGAACACGCTAGACTTCTGAAGAATCAAACCATGTATGAGAAGCAGATGAAAACATTGAGGACTGAATTAAACGACATGAAAAAGGCCAAGGCAAGGCGTTCTGAAGTTACTTAGCGTTCGGCAAAAATAAATCTGCGAATAATTTTAGTTACCTTGAACATCGGAAATATTTTTCTTTTATCCCGAATAGGTACGACTGATGACCAAGATCAAGGAGGAGGCTAATAAGCACAAAGAATCCGAACAGAGAAGAAGTAGAGAGATTGCACAACTAAAGAAAGAGTCCAGGGTGCGGGAGAACCAAATCCGAACACTGCAGGCCGAGAAGAAACTCAAAGAAACCGTGCTCAAGCGCAAGCAGGAAGAAGTCTCTGCACTCAGGCGGATGGCAAAGCCAATGTCTGATAAAGTCGCAGGCAGAGTTCCGGGTGCTCAATCCCGATATACACTTCAATGTATGTTTATTTATTTATTTATTTATTTATTTTTTGTGCCATCATGGTTTTGTATAAATTGCTTAATCGTTTCAAAACAGTGAAGTACAATTTTAATTTCATTGACAGCTCTCAGCAGGAAACCTCAGTTTTCGCCAAAAGTTGCTAAATCCAAATGGCAGCACTTGGAAAAAGATGTAATTTACATTTATTATTCTATATTTAATCTTCACATTTATTTCAAGCATGAACGAAGTTTCATAATGAACAGACTTTGAATTGATATAAAAATAAACCCATGTTTACAACATTCAACTTCACACTTCCATTGAAACCAGTTTTACCCCTGCCGACTGTTGAAAATGACAAAAATATTTTTGCGGACTGGCAAAAGTTGGAAAAAATATTTTACGGACTGGTTTATAATTATATATAGTTTTTTTGTAGTAATTTCAAAATCTAACATAAAATGAAAATTCTATAGGTATCTAAAATAATCGGAAACCGAGAGCTTTTTCGCGAACCAGCGGTTGCGATTAAACATTTGATTTAAACCCCAAATATAATATAAAATATTCAATGATTGGTGTTAAATTTAAAATGAATGCAGGGTGTTAAAAAAGATTCTCTCTGAATTATATTTGAGAAAATAAGACAAAGACCTATTTTCTAACTCGTGGCTATATTTCCAGATTACGAAAATGGTTCTAAATAAGAAGGCAATTGCCACTTGGGAAAAGGAAATGGAAAAATTCCTACAGGTAAATGATGTTGTTGTATAATGCCAAATATTTCAAATAAGTGTTGCTTTTTAAAAAGATAGGCTGCTCTTAAAAATATCAAAACTATAATTACAATTTTTTTTAAAAAAAACCAGAAGTTGGCAGTGGCCAAGAAATTTAATGACTTGTGCAGATGTATTTGATTGTTTAAGATTCTGTACCTTTATTAATGTGGAATTTCCATATTTATGTTGACCGTCAGCATAAAATGTATTTTAAATTGGTCAATTATGGAGTATCAAGTTATAATCGTCTTGATAACCGCTTGGTAAAAATCAATGAAAAAGAATTGAAAGTCCGGGAACGTAAATCTTCAGTTTTCTATTAAGCTTCAGTTGTCTGAAAGCTTCTATTCATTCGATTGCTTATAAATTTAAGGAACGTGATATACTGAACCGCAAGTTGGAGAAATGCATCAAGAAGCGAGACGTTGCCAAGCGGGACGGGAGGGACCGTCTGACTATTCAGGATCTAGAAGACCAAATAGAAGCATTCCATGATAACATCAATTACGTACAAGAAAATATATCTGAATGTCAAACGAATATTATGCAAACTGAAGGAACTAAGGTGAGGGGATTGTTATTGGTGATGATGGGTTGTTTCAAAATTTTCTGGAATTTTGATTGTTTAATTGGGCAACTTTCAGGAGGGCCAGGAGAATGTAGACTTGAATGCTTTGGTCAGTGAACTGGGTGTGGATGAAGCAAAATATATGTTGGAAAAAATGCTGGCCATGACAATTAGTCAGGTAAATGACTTTTTTTTTTTTTTGGATTATTTTAGGTATGAAATAAAATAAAAAGTTTAATATGTTTTTCAAATCAAAGCTTACTTATGTTAGCTAATTTCACTTATTTTGGATTATGTTATCAGAGTCTGTTAGCCGCTCAACGAGAAGCCAGTCTCAAAGAAATGGAAGGAAAGATGACTCAAGCAGAACAGAGTTGTACGCTTCACCAGGAACTCCTGGAACACATGCTTCAGCAGCAGGATATGGACATGTACAATCCTTATTTAAATGGCGGTGAGCATTTATTGTAAAATACGTTTTGGACTAAGTGGGATTGCTTCGCATCAATGCAGTATACATGTGTGTTTTTATGATTTTGCAGAATTGTCCGGAGATAGTACATCATCAACTCGTTCGGTTTCACCAGTCGACAGGTGAGCGTTTTGATTCCGAAGTGAGAGGATGTTCGCTAACTGGTCATTGGTCATTTTCATTTAATCCAAGCTAGAGCTTTTGCATCCATATATTGCTTAGAAGCGAGCTCTCCTGATGAACGATTTTCTTGCTATTGAATTGAGTTCTTAGGTTTTAGCTAGGTGGACTAACAAGACTTGTCATAAGCGTAGATTTACTAACTGTAGCTTTTTTCATTTTCCCGTCCCATTTTGGCTCCCATATTTTTTTATTTTTTAAACTGCACGTGTATTAATTCAAAAGTTCCCTCATCTATTTGGCTCTGATGCTTCTCATTTTCTTCCTGGTTTATATGGGAATGCAGCATCATCATCGTTACGTAAATAGATGACAGTTGTGCATCGTTGCATTTGTGCATGCTCAAATGACTGATCGAAGTACGTTTGTTGATGTTTGGTTTTTTTTCCATAATTATCAAGGCGCGCCTGAATCGCCTACTCTATAAATGTATGGTGAGCCACGTGATATATATATATATTTTTGAAACGTTGAACCAAATCTTTAGTTAGAAAAATGAATGATTTTTTGCTACTTTTTATATCACCAAATTTTTGATTTGAAATATTAATCGAAACACTAATTTAGATACTTTTGATTATACCCGTGTCTTTCAAAAAATTTCAGAGAATCTCAGATATCTATATAACCATTATTTTAATACCTTATATCGCCTGTTTGTTTTTTTTAAATGCAACAATAAGCATTATTTTTGGAATTTCAAAAGTAAAAGTGTAAATACTTCTTGACATTGCTTCAGGAAAGTAACAATTCGCTCGATTTTTAAAAATCCAATTAACCTTATCTAAAAATGACAAGAAATTAAGTTTTGCCGAAGTTTTACTTCAAAGGAGCAATTTTTTTTATTGCTTTCCCCTTTTATTTGCAAAAAATTAAGGGCAAATTTCTTATCATTAACAATCAAACGGCTATTATTCGGGAACTCAGTCAAGGTACGAAGCGAATATAACAATCATAAAACTTCGTACAAAAGTAATTTATAGATTGGTCTTCAACCCGTTTCGTGTGTATTTCTGGTAGAAATATTTTTATGGTTTCTGCTTTAGCGATCTAGCATTTTGCTATCCGTGCTCCAATTTTTGGCATGGAATTAGTTTTGCAATCCCTTCTAGCATGTCCTAACTTAGTTTGGCTTTACACATCGACTTTTTCTTCCAAATTCATCGTGTTTAGCCATGGAATTACTTATGATTTTTCCCCCCATTGCTCTGTTATGCATTTTTTTGCAGTTTTCCGTTGGCCATTTCTTCGATTTTCTCTTTCTCACTCTTTTTCTGGATTAACTTTTTGCGTTGGATCGTACATTTTCTTTTTTGTTTGACTTCTGTGCTGCCCCTTTGCTTCCCTTACTACTGTAGTATGCCACTGCAGACGCAAATGGCCAGCTTTGGATCCTCCTCCAGCACAGAATCCGTGAAGACCAATAGCAAAATTAAGGTCGGTGGAATTCATTCTTCACTTTTTATTTAGCCAATTCGAGGAAATTGCTAAAAAAGATTTTTTTAAAAAAAAAAAAATAGGCAAGGCGAAGAACTGCAGCCAATCCGCTGGACCTACTTTATGGTGGAAATTCCGAGCAAAGTGGCGCCCTGGCTTCTCAGACTTTCTTGGATATCGAGGAAGAATCTATCAATATGCAACCTGAGAAGGAAAACGGAGAATCCAATCTCTATTCGACCACTTTGTAAGCGTAATTTAAAAAGCAAATGTGTAGCTAAAAATGTGTTTTGTTCCAACGTTATCGAGCCGTTGTAAGGTTGCGGGACATTGCGATTTTCCAAGTTAATCCATCGTAAATTTCTGCCGTAGGTCTGTCTCGTGTAACACGTCAACTCAGTCATCGAGACCTACCTCCGCACGAATTTCACCGCAGAGTCAGCGAAAAACTTCCAGCTTTCCTACTTCTTCATTCCTTTTGAACACATTGCAACAAAGTAACAAGTGAGTCTAATGCTTCATTCCACAGCACTAAACCAATAATAATACTTACCATTATTAGCTTTACCATGAATTATTTATTACTTTCATCTTACGCGTTCTGTCCGTCGACAGCGAATTAACGAGAACTCAAATCTTGTTCTAAACTTCTTCCAGCGAGAATTTCTGAATTTATGCCAATGAATTGCGTTGTTACGGAGGGCGATTTTTTTTTCCGAAATCCGGCCACAACGTATCAAGTGCAATTTAATTTTCGGCCAACTCAAATTGTGTCACTTCTAATACTTTGTTGGGCGCTTGAAGCTAATCATCTTAAACTTCCCTTAACAGCATTGCAAGTATTATTAATTGGGCTGGTGATAATCTTCGAAACTGGCTTTTCTTGTCCGTCTTTTCCTCCTCCCCTCTCTTTTCCCACTGTTCTTCCCTACAACTTTGCCTCCTGTTGATGTCACTTTCTTTCCACGTCTATCCTAAGTCCACCTGTGTTCGTCTCGTGTTACTGAAAGTAAGTAAAATAATTTTGTATGTTGTCGTGTATCTGGTTCAGTCTTGTTCAGTCTTGGTTAGTAGTACACATGTTTTAAAAGAATTTTGGTGATTGTTTAAAAATTGGAATCAAAATCGTGGATAATCCACAAAAACTACATGCAAAGTTTGCAAGCGTGTTATTGATGTGAATAAATGTCAACAGATGTTGGAATGAACTGTTAATTTTCGAAAAAGATTGTAAGATAAAGATCTATTCTTGTTAAAAGGAATTCCCAGTTAATCGGAGGTCGACTGTAAAATATTAGTAAGCCGCATCTCCACCGAACTGGAATACCAGTTTTGAATTATTTATACGCTATATATGTTTATCACTTTAGAAATAACTTTTATGAAATCGCACACATGCCTCGTTCACGCACAGCATTATATCACATTGTATCACAACACATTTAATTAAGCACATCCATTAAGGCAGGTTATTTCACCTTTGTTTTTTGAAATTTCTACAGCATTTGTGAAGCACAGAGATACTGAATTTTTGAATTCTGTTAATGAAAGAACCGTTGTTTTTCCAGCAGTGACACATTTATTGATGCTACTCCACCTGCGTCACCTACGCAGTCACGGAAAGGTGCGGCAAGGCCCGAAGAGAACGTTTTCTCCAGGTTAACGAGTGTCGAGAGTTCTCAGCCCAACAGCGGCGTCATCAAAACGTTCGTGGGTAAAGTTGGTGGCAGGACCCAAGCGATGCTAACGTGCACACACGTAGCCATCGGTCATAGTAAGGCAGTGCTTGACGTCGTTGCTACTGACAACCTCATGTTTACTGCTTCCAAAGGTGCTCGTTTACCTCATGTTTTGCTATGTTATCTTTTTTTCTCTGTCGTGTTCCTTGTGAACAACTTAACGCAAGAATTATTTGGGAATAGATCGCACTGTCAAAGTGTGGGACCTCCATCGGGGTGAGGAGATTCTGTCCCTGAGCGGTCATGTCAACAACGTGGCGGCTGTGAGGTACTGCGATCGTACGAAGCAAATATTCACAGCCTCATCGGCATACATCAAAGTGTGGGATCTGAGAGCGAATGGTGCCAAGTGCATTTCTACCCTTCATTCTTCTGGTTTGACCACTAGCGGACCTCTGACAACAGCTACGCCTTCCAGAACGGTCAAACTTCCGCATGGCGAATTCCAGATTAACGATTTTCAGTTGGATCGCTTCGGAACTGCTCTTTATTCAGCAGCGAACAACTTTGTGCGCATCTGGGACCTGCGCAAGTAAGAGATTCTTTGCATTTTGGCATCTTTTCTTTCGTTCGTTTTGTACAGTGCGGCTTGTGCGATAAATCACTCGACAGGAAGGCTGAATTAGAATAAGATGTCTGTATCCCAGCTTCAATATCTTCTAGCCCTCAATGCAGGAACCTTTTTCTCTTGTAGGTATCAGACTATCGGCAAACTCAGTGGTGGACACCAGGCAGCTATCATGTGCCTAGCAGTTGATGATAAAGCTGGCACCGACAATTTAATAGTGACAGGTTCCAAAGACCACTACATCAAGGTGTTTGAAGTTCCTGCCATGACCGGTGGATGCTATCCTGCCAAGAAAAATTTGGAACCGCCGCACTATGACGGTATCCAGTCTCTCGCACTTGTCGGCAACTATATTTTCTCGGGATCCCGCGATATGTGCATCAAAAAGTGGAATCTTCAGTCTGGAAGCCTCGAACAAGTAAGGAGTTTTCAAAATTGTTAATGAATGTCACCTCATTCCTTACGATTAAAATGCAGTTTTGCGTAATTCCTCGCTAAAATATGGCCTTTTTTCTGCAGTCTTTGAACCAAGCGCACAAAGACTGGGTTTGCGGTTTGTGCGTCCATCCCGGGAGTCGGAGTATTTTGAGCTGCTGCAGGGGTGGCTACGTCCGCCAGTGGTCCGTAAGCTCATGCAGCCTACTAGGAGAAGTGAAGGCGCACGATAAACCTATTCATGCCATCACGAAGAATAGTTCCTGTATCTTTACCGCATCTGAGTAAGTTGCAGGAAATTCAACTTTACTTCTTGGTGGTTTTTTTTTTTTAATAGTGTTGGCATGCTGGGCATGAGTGAGGCGAATTTCTTGATTTCCTGAAAACAATTGGAATGTTAGGTAAAGGATTCATGGGGCGAATTTTCGATTATTTTCAGCGATAATACGGTGCGGATTTGGAAAATGAGAAGCACGAGAGAGGATGGGACGACAAATGTGGGAGGCAATAGTTAGCAACTAGTTTTAACAAAGTTCAACGGTGGTTTTTACATCATTGTCATTTGCCATATGGGAGCAGACTTTTAATTTTTTTGCTTAATATTTCCCATTGCTTATTTATAATTTTCAGCAGGCGGGAATTTAAAGAGTAAAAATCGTTCGGAGTGCTTTCCATTAACTCCCGAGCCGATATTTTCTGCAATCCCCTTCTTTCCAACAATTTTACTCGTTAATTTATATATTTTTAAATATGTGTACATAGTAATTTAAAACACTAACTAGTCTTATTTTATTGCACCGTTTTTTTTAAGTCCAAACATTTCTTTAGTTTATATACCGTACATTCCTAAAATTGGCGAAGGGTCAGGCTGTTGCAAGAATTCTTATTGCTGCGGCATGCGTTCAAACGTGTCCTATGCGTCCTACTAACTAAAGGCAGCTCGATTCTGTTCTCAGATTTGAGATTAGGATATTTGATCACATTGTATGCCATGCTTCTTGATTGCGAATCACAACTCCAATGCACTCCTACGGGATTTTCACAGATTTCTATTTATAGCGCTTTCACAGCCAACCTTATGTACAAAATAAGTCAAGAAGTCTAGTTTGAGCCTTAATATTTAATTTTTATTGGAAGAATGAATTGGTTCGGTTATTCAAATTGGTACGATTTACCTAGCTCTGGTGACAGCGCATTTCGAAATTCAGCTGGGGTAACGAATGGTTCTGGTTTGAAATATCAGTTACAAATCATTACCATAACGAGCATCTACTTATTCCTTGGGAAATGATTGGTTAAACTGCAAGATATTCTTTGTCAGTGTTCAATAATGATGGTGGACTTATATTTCACGTGACCTAAACATCACCACTTCTTGCCTTGCAATTGGCAAATGAACACACATTTGTAGATTTGGCTGAAAAAGTGTCGGGACGGCTACGTTTCGATCACATTTTTCACCGTTGTCTGGCAAAATAAGTCTATAAGGAGGAAACATTTTCAAATTCAGGCTAGAAATTCTGAGTTTTATAAAATGTACAGTTCTTTCCACAAATTGCTTTATTTTACGGAATTTTCAACCATTCACAATACCATGATTTTTATACTTTAATGAATCTCTCCAGAAATTAAATCGGCAGAGACCGTTAAACAAACTAGATTATCTTAAGTTTTATTCGCTTTTTGTTCTTAAACATTTTACACCCAAGTGGACAACATTATTAGGAAAATAGAGCATAGGGAAAATTTGCGTTTATGGCGTTTTACATTAAAACGTTTTTTTAGAAAAAGCAGATTATCAGAAAATGAATCTGCAAATGAGAATTTGTATACCGCTTTGCTCGTAAATTTGAGCAGTTTTTGTTACGAAAATGGGATTTGGGGTTATTTGATGACCATCCTTAACTTATGACAATAGGAAGAAACTAACAGATTTCCACCTTTTCTGTAGTATATCAGCCGGTTGTGCGGGTGGTTTTGTTGCGGTTCATGGGATGATAAAACATTGTGTTTGACAATCACTAAAAACGCTCTTAGCTTTCACTTACTGCAGTAACTAGTTACCCGAGACAATTCCGCGCCCACGATACGAGGTGTTTAGGAATAGAAAGATTTTAAAAAAAATATAACGTGACCACCATCTGCTCATGCATTGGCACAACATTGCAAAGGTTTAACCGAGTTCATGCAGTTTTACGTAATGTGATATAGAATTAATTTAGCTGTGATAACACAAATAACCATTCCATTTTGTACTAAATTCGAGCGAAGAACGTAAATTTTAATCTGCTTTTATAGCTCGGCGTTGGAAAGTGCTACCAGCATTAATTTAATTCCATATTTATGGCAAGCCAGTTGACGCTTGCTCGAGTTTGCATTGTGTTCTGTCCATTTTATAATTTTAGGGACCATTGAGAAAATGTTACCAATATATTTCTTACTCAGGGTATCTCTTGGGTGGTTGTGAGCATAATTGCTAATGCGATCTATGTAGCCTGATATTATGCAGGTTCATTAAAGATTAGTTGTTTACAGATTACAGACTGAAGTTCAAATCCTGTTCTTTATGATCATTCTGTTGCATCTTTAGCATTGTTTTTTTTTTCTTTAATTAACATTATAGTACGTTTTAGACACATGGGTGAATGGGATAATGGACAGTCTGGTAAGTAAATTATACATCTGGTCTAAAATTTGTAGTATCATGTGTGTTGTGGTATTAATGACATTTTATCTCCTCCTAAGGTAACAATGGCGATCTAATAGACCCACATTCTAATGAAAGGTATGGTCAAGCATTCAGATGATTGCAAAATCTGCAAAATGATCAAAAAATCTCAAAAAAGTGGCGGCTCTTTCAGATGAGTTTAAATTGGGGTCCCGTGTAGATCCAGTTTGATCTCTGCTGGCATATCCCCTGGCGTTGGTGTTTAACCCTCGTGTGCAACAATAGGCTAATGTTAAAAATCCCCAAAATAAATATCAAATTATAATCTAAAATCAAGAAATTAATATTAGTTGATTGTGGACTATGTTGCGCACCCCACCCTGGAGACCACCCTGCTAGATTGCAAATGAATCTGCGATCTGAGTACATAATGTAGAATAAAGAAAACCCACTGTAAAAACAAATATTTTACTCTGTAGTTATGCAAGAGGAAATACAGAACCGAAAACATTTATATAAAAGGAAAGTTCAAGGCAGTGTGTAAAAATTGCTTCAAAAAGTGAGTTTTTCAGCTTTCTAGTCTGCTGGGAATTAATTGGCATCTTGCAGAGTCTGACGTGCGATCAAGTGCATGCTAAAAAACTGCTGTAGGTATAATGGCTCCCTGCTTCCATAGTAAGACAAAATTGCACTTTAGGCGATTTTCATCACATTTCTCACAATTAAATAAGGCTATGTGTTAAAATGGCTTATGCCAAGGTTTCACTTTTTCTTCAAATTCTTGCAAACCCAGTCCATTCCATCCTATTAAATGAAAAAAAAAATACATTATACGGTCTCCCTCCCTGCAGCGATAAATTAAAATTAGGACTGTCATACCTTTATTCCTTCCCCCGATGTGGCTGAACATGCCTGGATCTGCCAGACCCGATCACGCAGTGTATGCAAGCTAAGTCCCTCTGCTATTTCACTAGCAGGAGCTGCAGTTACAAGATCTTGTTTGTTAGCATAGACCAATACGGGAACACCGCCTAGCTTTTCGTCAGCCAACAATTCTGATAATTCCTGGAAAAATTGTTTGGAAATGCATGTGATGTGTGAAGTGCAATTGTTTTTCAGAGTTCGAAAAAGCACTACTACTTACTACTCCAGTTTCCTCGAACCTTTTCCGGTCGGCACTATCAATTACGTAAATCTGAAATAATTGAAATTTTCCGATCAATTTGCTTTAATCCAGAAATTCTGGAATGTAATAATAGATCCATCAAGCTGTTTTCCAATGAAGTAGATTTAAAGTTACTATGTGGGATGGATGCACTGATTGAAACAATGTTTGCAATTGTCTGACCAAACGCCATGAACATAGCTTTTAGATTCGCTTCACTGCCCAGTCTTGATTCCTTTCCACTCACTAATATATCTGTGTTTTCAAAGTAGTGCCGCCAGTAAGGTCGAATTTTCCTTTGACCACCGATGTCCCACACGTTCAATTTAAATCCCTCTGATTGCACACTTTTGATATTGAATCCCTAAGGTAAAAAAGTGTAGTTTGAAAAATTGCCAGAAAAGATCTTGCCTCAAAATCTAATCGTTTTATTGAGCCGATGCCAAACTGAAATTTCATGCATGATCTTTCTGATGAGATACACAATTTCTTTTTTAAAAAAAATTATTCTTGTAAGAGTAAATATAATTAACTTTCCCAGACTAAATTAACTTATTCGGGAATTATTCTTGCCAGTGAATTAACAACAGCTCCACGAATATACGGGGATGTTCATCAAGTTTCTGCAATTATTTTTTTTAAAAAAGGCTGTATGGATTTTAACGAAATTTGGTACAGAAATACACGTAAACGTCATATATTATTCCAAAAAAATTTCCAATTTTTGTGATGAATTTTTCCCATTGTTCTGGCAGCGAGTAAATGCCTCGCTCCAGAAACGCGGTTGTCTGGTGTTTTTCCAAATTTCATTTTAGACAAACACTGGCCGTCCACTTCTCTGAGCATCTTTTCACAGTTGTCTGTCCATTTCTGAACTTTTCAATCCACTCATACTGTAGGTCGAACGTTTGGACATTACTTGGCACCTAAACATTTCCCACATCTATGCTCCTGAAATGCCCTCAAAATTTAAAAAAACGCACAACTGCCCGCTGCTGGCCACTATCTCCTCGAAGTCCATCTTTGCTTTCAAATTTTTAGCTCGTGTAATTTTTGAACATATATCCTTTACTGCTGAAATATTTCAAGGAACGATGCAAGAATTTCTTCAAAAAATGTCATTAAATTAAATCCAAACAGCCATTTCTAAAAAAAAGAAAGCGCTCTTATTTCCAACAAGGGTTTTTATCATGCCTTAATTCATTCATCAAATGCAGATCTGCTAGCAGTTGAAGGTCAAATTTAAAAATGAACACGAGCAAGCTTTCTTTTCATCTCATATTTGGCAACCAACCAGTAAATTCCAATGCCAATATTTTGTGTTGCTTATTATATGCACTATTTTATACAGACACATGGAATGGCCCAATTGTGTTTTTCATTACTTGGGTGGGTGTTATGTGGTTGATATCCTCCGAGGCAAGCGACTTTAGCAACGTGGTTTTTCCCGCATTATCCAAGCCCAGCAGTAAGATTCGGACCTCCCGATCGGGGGTGGCCTTCAGCTTACGTAATATCGCCAATAGCCCCTATATATTTTTAAACAAAAACAGCATTATAATTACAAAACGAGAGAGGCCATGATGGCAGTAAACGAGCTAGATTAATCTCGCGAAAATTCAAACTGCTTGGAATATATGCTAATCCTAAAAGGCTAATGTACGCAAATTTCGTAATCCACAATCATGGTGGCTCGATGAACAACGAGGAATATCATAAATAGTAATTTTGTTGGCAGAATTCTTCTAAATTCGGTGTATTTGACGTACCATTTTCTGTTGGTAATGTTTGTCCTTGTTGCTAGGAAGCCATCTTGGCGCACCTGTTGCTAGGCAACATGTATGCAGACAACCAACACAACGTAAGCCGATGATGAAACGTAAGGTAAGCCGACATATAGCAACATGTCGGCTTACCTTATGCTTACACGTTTCCATGGTAACCGTCGGCAACGCTGTGGAATTGTGGGATTTTAAAATGGACGATGATGTACTTGAGGGCCCTGAAGTTGACGCTAAATTTGTGAAAATGAGTTCAAATAAATCTTCTGAGAAATCAGAAAATCTGCAGGATCTTACAAAAGAGGTAGAGTTACCTATTTTAAGGGAACCTGGTGAGCATCACTTTACAGGTTGACAAGTATGAACTTTTTACAGGAACTTATAGCACGTGTGAATAAACTGGAGTCTCATGTCGGACAACTAAAGAACATCTTGGCGAAACAACTTCATGGAAATAACCATAAATCAGAAGAAACGCGAACTAAGCGGCGCAGCTTTGATTTTAAAAAGTACTTAGTTTTGTTTGAAATTCTTTGGGAGTTAGCATCTTGAATGCCATATGCGATAATATTGATAAATTTCCAGGTTCAATAAACGGCACGTTGCCCTTAAAGTGTGCTATTTAGGCTGGGATTACCAAGGTCTTGTTGTCCAAGAGGATACGCTCAAGACTATAGAAGCGGAAATATTTTCTGCCCTGCATCGGACGTGCCTTATTGAGTCGAGGGAAACGTCCAATTATCACCGGTGCGGGAGAACCGATAAAGGTGTGAGCGCATTTGGCCAGGTAAATATTTATATGCACTTCACTTAGTTAGGAGCCATAAATGACGGTTGAGTGTTTGCCTCTAGATCCTAGGTTGCGGGGTTTGGTGAGAATTTTGAGGATGTGCAAAATTCTCTAATTTGCGGCTCGCCTAGCATTCTCGATCGCCTTGCATTCGGTAGACGCGGGTTCGATTCCCATGTCGGCTATCGATCTTGATTGTGTTTTTTCAAGGTTTCCCTCAATTCCTCCAGGCGAATGCTGTGATAGTTCATATATTAGATCGATCATGACCGCCTCTTTTTCCCATCCCATCCTTCTCGTTAAGATCCCGAATATGGTAAATATAACATAATTGTGATGCCCATCATGACCAGACTGCTTAGACTTGACTTTATTTGCATAATGATCAACCCTTCCAAATGGTACTACATACAGAGTGGGGGGTAAAAAATTAAATTAAAAACCGAGGTCCCGTGTAGATCCGATGGATCTCTGCACGTTAAAGATCCCTTTTGGGGTGTGGAAGTCCCCATTCGTAGGCAAAATTCAAAATTTCTAGGGAGGTGATGCTGGCACATCCAAAAGGCGTTGGTGGTTAGCATCGTAGTAGAAATAGGCCAACGTTAAAAATCCACCAAACAAACAATCTTGGTTAGGAACACGTTGACCAATTATATATAGAGACCAATTCTGCTATTAATTTTTAAAATGAGTTCCTGTATTTGAGAGAACGCTTCTACAAGTCTCGACATCTAAAACACTTATGATTTTCTAAGTTTTCAGTTATTAACAACAAAATATTTCAGGATTGTTCATTGGTATATGACACCGTCATACTTTTTAATCCTCGGCTTACCTTGTATTTGGATCATGTACATTTATCCAGAATAGGTTATGTTTTTTATGTTTTCTGCAAAAAACTGGCAATTGATTCTAGGCCTATGTGACTGTACAGTGTGTAGAGGCCCATTTCCTATCATTAATGTTCAATTCTTCCATGTTCTCAATGAAATTAATTTTAAGAAAAGAGACTGTCATTGTAATTGCGAGTTAGATACATTGAGTGAGTGAGAAGTTTTTATTGTTTAGGGGCCATCCAGAAATGATGTCACGCGATTTTTTAAGTTTTTCAGACCCCACCCCCTATGTCACAATTTGTCACATATTTCCAGCACCCTCCCTCCCCCCATTCAAAATAATGATGTCACGATTTTTTCGATCGGCATTTAGTACACCGCTAAAATAATAAGCTTATATGTAAAACGAAAATTTAATGTATGAACACTTGTAAAATGAAACGAAATTAATTATGGCGCATTCCAATAGTTCACACTAGTGTAGTGCAGTGTCTTGCCAATGCAACTTAATCACGTGACTTTTTTGTTCAGTGCAATCTCATACGCACTGCAAGTCAGTGTACACTCAGTGCACATTTTTTGGACAAATGGAATAGTCCGGGGTGCACCGACTTCACTGAAGTATGCAC
>JAQGAO010001538.1:0-23854 GCA_034697705.1 Ommatoiulus sabulosus | reverse complement strand
TTATTACTTGTGCCTTTTTGCAACAAATATCAAATGACCATGGTAGATTTATAGTAAAATGTAGCATTTGCAAGGCGTCGTGAACAGCCCATAGGATACTCTTATCAATGTAACTTGCACTTATATATTTTAGGCTGAAAACAATTTTTATATAAATATAATTCCATTTCTCAAGAATGGGCCAACCATGCACTAATTTACAAAATTCAACAAACACATGAAATTCTTGTTAAAAATGTGTATTAACATTTGTAATTTTACAAGGATAAACACCAAACAACATTTTGCTAGTATGTAAATGAAAAGTCTTCTCAAGCTAAACCAAAATATGCATATGCAGAATTAGGCGCTTTACAATACTTCTTGAAATCGAATCTATTCTACACTTACATTAAATTCAACTGAAAAAAAATAAATACACTACTATAGCCCAGTTTAACAAGAACTATGAGCGGATATCCTACATGGTTATAATTATTTAACATTGCAAAATAATCAAATTTAGAATTCCACTACTTTTTCAAGATATATCGTTCATATATAATGTCACAATAAGTGATTTGCGAATGCAGCACACAAGAAAATAAATTGAAATCTGAAAACGTAATCTAGTCAATACTAAACAGCCACAAGAAAAAGAAATCTTTTACCATATGATATAAAAACCTCCTGTTGCAAAAAAAATCACTGTTCCAGTCACTCATTTTTAACAATTCTATTAGCTCAGCTGTTGCCAGTGCAACATTCTTAATATTTTAACATGTGAATCCATTTTTCAGTATATGATGTTGGTTGTTAGTCGACCATTTTTCGGTGTTCCAGCTTGAATCACCTCTTCCAGATTATTGTCCAATGGTCGATACTGATTTGTGTTGGGTCTTCTACGTCTTTCTTGCCGACCTTCCACAATTAGTGCTAAAATCTGCAAATGGAACAAAAATGAACAGTTTGTTTTGTGGAAATCAGACAAATTTGCACATGCAAAAGAAAGATGATAATGGCTAATTCTAATTCATTTAAAATAAGGGTGTTAATAATTTCTCATAATTGTCACTCATCATTTGTTCACTGAACTATTTAGTGGCATAAAAGGCTAGCTATAGTTTAATAAATGACAATTATTTATCAGTTGTTCTGGTCAAGCTTTTGGAGGAACTATTCTGGCATTTCTTTGGAAAATGCTTGAAATACAATATGAAGATAGCTAACCAAGGTTTCAAACATGCATCACCTGAATGCAATGCAGAAAACATTACTGCTAGTCAATCCAGCTCAATATCACAATTAGTGCACAAGTTTGAAAAATTAGATTCACAAACACGATTTTCTGATCATTCGTTCTCAGATAATTCTATATACACACAATTCACATGTATATAGTTCGTTGGAAAATATTAGCGCCTAAGATGACAATTTTAATTATACAGGTTTCGATGTTATCATTTGCTCATATTCTTAGACCTGTCGTGTTAGGGAATGTTCATTTTTTTATTGAAACAGGGGTAACAGTTGCTATGTTTGTTATTAAGTTTATCCACTTTAGTCTTTTTCAATTTGAGACATATTGAAATTTCATATACAGTATTAACATCAAAATAACTTATTATAAATAAGTAGATAATATAAGAGCTAACTTTAACTGCAACCATTAACGGCAATTGTAGGTTTTCATACACCAAGTCCCATTATTCTTACCTTCTGTTTGTTGTGGAAAAGCACATACATTACTATGCACATTCCAACCACAGTTAAGAAATAAATGAAGAAATGGCTATCACCATCATCAAACTCATTTGATCCAGTGGTTTGTTTCCTGTTTCCAGTGGTTTGTTCCTTGGCCTGACCCTCACCAGCATTTTTTTCTTCTTCTGTACAAGCATTGCAGGATAAAATTCAGACTGACAAATGACAATTTGCTTGAGTGCAAATGAAATAACTTAATAATTTTCACCTTTTTGAGCTACTTGACCATCATCATCATCAATTTTTGGGGGACTGTCTATTTCATCTGAAAAAGAAAATATTATTGATTGAGGCAAATTAGTGTAAAATACTAAATCGACCTTAAATTAGTTGGATTTCATCCTTGCCATAATTGTCGGGATCAGTATTTGTAAGTTGTGGGTTGTGAAAATCTTTTTCATCATCCTCAGAAAATGGAGCATCGTCACCCTTGGAAAGTTTTGTATCTTGATCTATGGTGGTTTTCCCAGGTTTGGTATTGCTGTCTTTTGTAGACACTTCAGTTGTTGTTGTTGTTGTCGTCGTCGTCGTGATAATTGTTGAAATTACTGGAGTCTTAATTTGGGGCGTTTCTGGTTTATTGTTGCTTGTGGATACAGTTTTTACACTTTCATCGACGGTCAAGTTTTTTGCTGGTGGTATACTAGGCACGTTTTCAGCGGTTACACTTTGGCTAGCTAATATTTCTTTTGATGGCTTCGTAACTTCTGTTGGAAGTTTTGTATCATTGATCAATGGGTTTGATTTGTTTGGAAGAGTTTCACTTTTAAGACTTGTTGGTGCAACTCTGGGTGAAGATTCCGGAATTTTAGAGCTTCGTTCCAATCCAGTGATGAACGTCTCGTTATTTATTGAAGCTATAAAAGTAAAAAGAAAAACGTCTTGATTATTCCGTCCACTAGTTGTTGTCCAAATTGCAACATTTTGATGACATGAAATTTGCACAATAATGTTGATGTGACGTCATGACGGTCATGTATACGTGTATCACTCTGCATGATCATAGCAACTGACCTTAGAGTTAGACGTAGTCCCTAACAAAGAAAATATTTAATATGCTGGATTATCGAGGTGGGAAAAACACGACCAACAGAGATCCAATGGTTGAGAAATGCGATCTCCCAATGCTTTTTTCCCCTTCATGTACAGTGTACATAGTATAGGCTTAAGTAGTTCATAAACTAAGCCTCTAACGTCAAATGAAGAAATATTCGACGGTTTTTAAGAATGAAGTACGTACTCCATCCTAAAATCTGAAAATTTGGACACATTCAAAGCGAGGGATTACACTAGTCTAGATTATATACAGGTGTACATGTACAGTACATCACGTAGTTTTTGGGCACGTCTACTGGCCGGAGCGGAGTAGCTAGGCTACTGAAATGAAGTACAACTCTATATGTATAGTACAATATTCAATATTATACATAATACTTACATTTAGAATCAGTATGAACTTCTGTTGCTACATTTCGGCTTACAAATAATAAAAGAAGCAGAAACATAGATAAATGCCACATCCTAAACAACCACCTTTCATCACAGGCCATTGTAACACAGTAATACAGTATAGCCACAGTGAGCGCGCCACCTGGCTTTGACTTTTACAACTATTAGTCTGATATATTTCGGCTAGGTGGCACCACAGTAATAATGGTATTATGTGGTTGGGGGCGGATGGTGATGTTGCACCTCCAAGTGTTGTTTGTTGGTTAATAGAGTCATTTCTGTTTTGCTTTCGAAAGTTTTAAGTTCTACCGTCTTTTATTTAGTTCGATCTTGACGTAATCCGCTATCATTTTACGTCTTCTGGAAAGGAAAAAGCCGTCTTAGTTTGCGAACATTCAAATTTTCGATGTCCTTAAAATAGTGAGTCGATCCCAACTTTTCACGGGATGGACTAAAGTGTGGCGCTAAGCCTAAATGCACATTACGGGAGTTTTAATAGAATACAGATGAGGAAAATATAGCTTATTGGTGGGTAAGTAACTGAGTAATCCTTAAAATAGTCATAAGCTAATTCGTCAATGTAGGTTTATCGATATTAATTGCCCGAACATATGGAGGGTTTGCAGGTCATCCACACAAACTGTCATTTGCATTAATGCACGTACATTTTAGCGATATAACAACGGTTGAAAATCGACAATTTGTTTTATTGCACCAAGGTCATCCCATAAAATTTACTTGAGCTCATAAATCAATGTGCGTTGTCTTCATGTTCGGGTGGGGGAAGAACATATTAGAGAAAATTGACTGATATGTGAAGTGTTTAGGCTTAGTTGCTTATTTTAACACAAGCTTAGCATATTCGGTTTAGTTAAAACCTGCATGGTCTCACGAAACTGCAGAACTCACGAAAACATAATATTATTGACTAAATAGCATTTGAATAATATTGCTGTAATTAAACTATCCTGAGCACCCTCCATGAAATGTTCATAAACATGAACGTGTTTATTACATGTTCGTTAATTCTGCAAGTCAAACAACTGTTTAAAATACATAAACATATATATACTGTAAAAGAAGGAGCTTTGTGAATCATACTCTAGCAGTCATGAATTGACGTGTGCAAATTGACACCGTATTTGGTTTAAAAAATTCACTCAAGGTTATCCCTGTTTAAAAAACAATTAAAACACATGTGACTGCCAAAGTTTCTGCTTGCATGAGTAGGCCTACCATTATTAATTGAAACATTATAATTGATTTTATAAGATCGATACTGTTAATGTTGTCTTTGTTGAAAAAGATTGCAACGATCAAAGTTTAAAATACTTCTGAAACTTTACAAATGCTCCTACATGTAATGTTGATTCCGTGGTCAATGGACATGTACAAAACATTCAAAAGATTGCTTGAGTTATCACTGTTGGTATAGTTGAAATAAATGCATGCAATTAATAAAAAAAATGACGTCAAAACAAAAAAAAAGTAGGCTAAATATTTCGGAATTTGCCTGAAAGCTCCGAGTAAACCTGTAGAAGAAGTAGCTTTATAGAGGCTTCAAAATCAAGGTCGCTGCATTACACAGCCAAGGGTTATCATGTGTGTTTTTGTACGTTTTAGTGTAAATGTAATCCTCTTTCAGTGGGATAAAATACGCGAGAGTAATTGCATTATGTTTGCTAATAATATTTTGAAATACCGGTAAAGATAAGCTCGCGTTACATGATTTAGTTTATCTGCTTTTGTCTACAATTTGGTGAAAACCCTGAAT
The DNA here is from genome assembly GCA_034697705.1 of Ommatoiulus sabulosus. Lineage (NCBI taxonomy): Eukaryota > Metazoa > Arthropoda > Diplopoda > Julida > Julidae > Ommatoiulus > Ommatoiulus sabulosus. The sequence continues at coordinate 18,888 of JAQGAO010001538.1, read as the reverse complement.
GTTTTGGGATTACGAGAGATCAGGTGGCTTAAATTGCAGTTAGAGGTTTAGCTAGAAGACCTTGGTTTTTTACCGTTTGATTTGTCATAAATTCATAACTATTTCAATTGGCTGATAAAATAGCTGCTGTACAACAAGGTGACAGTTTATCATGAAATGCGGTTGATTATCGCTTACATAATGAACTCGCGTTCTAGATAGCATGTTTCTGCAATTAAACTAGTTCCTAAATTTTAATTTTTGAATGGTGTGGCCATGACATTACTTTGTAGTTTCAACAAAACATCAGCTTGTGAAAGTCGCATCGTTGTCACCATTTTGCCCAATGCAAATGTAAAAATCAACATGGCAATGTGGGTATCATAAATTAAATATATAGGATACAGCTGTAAGCAATATAATTTCTTCGTGACCTAGTAGGCCTGAATTCGTTCACATCTTCGTAATTATTAATGAGTAATGTGCTGAAAAGAGCGTTCCTAAACAGGAAGTGCGATTTCCTAATATTTGAGGTCTAACATAAAAATAGGCCAACAAATTTAACAGGAAATTGAAGTTCTCCTGCAAGGTGGCTCCAATAACCTTTAGGGCTAGGCAAATGGCTTATGTCTTCAGATTGTTTCTGTAATCAGTGTCGGAAATTGTGCTGTTATCCAATTAAAAAGCCACTCGTTAAAGATGACAGCCAGTAAACTTGCCACAGGACTGAATTGTCTGACGATGCTTAAAATACTTTTTTGATTCTAGTTCAATTCTAGTAGATGGATTGACACAAGCTTGCTCTAATCTCATTGTTCCAAATGAACTTGTCAATTCATCTAGTGAATTGTAACCAATTAAAGAAGTTAACGATAGGAAAATATCGTGAATCCGTAGTCTAATTTTATACATTAAAATGTACTTGTTTTGAAAGCCTACTTCTTTTTTAATACTAATTATTCCGCAGCTGTTCAATAAATTACATTGAGAAATTGGTTTCTAAATTGGCCAGGTGGAAAATGTACATAAACACAATATTTTTTTCTTAATTTAGCAATATGTAATACAGTGCATTAAAATTTAAATAAAATTACTTAATTGCATAAATCTAGCTATTAGATTGGAAAGTTGATAAATGTGAAAAACTATGTCCCCCTTTATTATGTTTGTGTTGGACGTAATAAAAATCAGGTAGAATTAATATTTGGGTTGGAGCATAAGCTGCTCATACGTGTAAATGTTAGTTTTCAGTTTTCGTTTTCATCTGCTATTCCTGGAAAAAAAAGTTGGCTTATTTCGCAACCTTAAGCCTTACAATGTACTTGAGGCTTAGATGCGTAACCGGCATCCCAATGTAGTCCCCACCCTGCATGCAATTTAATATTTACACATTCAGAAGGATGTAAATGTACTAACTTCCTGCGCTGATAGTGCGTTTCGACATCGAATCTCGCTTTCATACTTTGTAACATCCTAAAGTTTGTAACATGGGCACAATGCAAGTTTTCTCGCAAGTCAAACAAGGTCATATATAAATAAATACGAATAATCAATATCGGCTTAAGAATTTTTTCGAAGTTGGCCTGATCTAGAGTTATAGTTTTTTAGCGGCGATTCTTGGTTTATTATGTTTGCTTAAGCCTGGCTGTAAAATTGTTAGTTATCTCATGAACTTTAGGCTGACGAGCCCACGTCATATACGCCGTTTTTCAAATCAAATACAGGGTATTGACTTAATATTAAATCATCTAACTGACAAAAACGATACCGGTTTGCAGACTTCGTTCTGTTTGTAGTACTTTTCTGTTGACATATACTATTGGGCTAATACTTATGTGATATCTTTTGCACGTTTCCGTTACGAAATAGTTTTTTTTGACATATCATAAATAAAGCCTACAGTGTACATCATGGCTACATGTGCAGCCCATTCCCAATGAATTATGCACTCATCATTTTTATTCATAACACCAGTTTCAAATCTAGCAATGACTAGCAGCTACAATGTTTTGCTCTTAGCTATGCATCAATTGGTTTGAAAAGTTTAATTAAAATGACTTGATATACATGTATTTGAAAACTAGTTTTAGAATTTTACAAACTTCAAATTTAATTTTTTTTTCTCCTTTCCAAAAACCAATTTTTTCGATTGCTAAACCATTTACTAAACAACATATTGATAAAATGCTTAGTACGAAATTCCATAGATGGGGAATTATATGAAATTAAAAAAGCCATCTGAAGGCTATAGGCTTACGGATAAATCAAAAAAATGAAACGACCCCCACATTGCAAGTTTTACTCTTTCTTGACCTCCTGAGTGGTCTAGAAAGAGTAAAACTGTCTAAAATTTTGTAATTTTGAGTACATTATTTAATCTACAGCTGCAGTTATACAGTATATTCAACTTAAATAGATGCAAGTCGATGAAGTAACTCGTTTGATGTTAGAAATCCCATCATTCTATTATTCTATAGGTCTTCGTCTTTTTTACTTTTATTCTGTTACTAGATCATGTCAGACATCAGAGGCTATGGTGTATAACGCTAAAATTACTATTTGCAGTATTATCCGTTTGGTGCATGGGTCCCCAAAATATGATTGGCAAAAAAATCCACACAATTGTCATTTTGTGCCAGGATTCTTCTGGAGAAAAGCCAGATCGTGAATTAATGCCATTTTTTGTCTTGGCATGAATGCGTTTATTGATGAAATTTGCCATATCACGGCATTGTTTCCCGCATCTTTTATGTAAAATCCATAATAAACAGTGTTATCACTGCTTGATTTATTCCCGTGACGTCATCGAGGGAATTAAGCACGTCCTTATGTTTATTCTCTTTGAAACGCCTAGCGTTTATTGCCTCTTCCGTTCAAACCCCAAATCCGTATGAGCTTTCCCCACACCCGGAATGTTGCATTACACAAATGTGACCCTAATATCCTCAAGAATAGTCTTGCTTCGGGCGTCTGTATTTGAATCCATCTTTCCATCATTGCTCAGGTCGAATGGCTCTGACCCGGTTGCTTTGGACGTCTCCTAATATGACTGAAGAGGGAATATGAATGAATCCGCATAATTTATGCGGTTTTAAGGAGCAATGATCCTCGTGCAGAATTGCTAAAGAACCGAGGTTTACAGTGTAGGACAGTCGGCTTGGAATCAAGATTCCTGGTGAAGCCGTGGGCAACAAACGTGTTGACGTTCAGCGGAGGAATTTGATAATTAACGGCGATTATTATTTAAACAGGGAAATATCTTTATACGAGTCAACGCATTGGCCTTTAATACCTCCAGCCTAGCACGAACCAGTAAATACATTGACCTCGCCTAGAACTTGGTTGACCGTTGCATTTCATGCTTTACGAATCTTTGAACAAACCGACATGAAATTGTTTATTTTTCCAATTTTAGGCTCGAATAAAGGTGCAAACAAGATGCTTCAGCAAATTCTAAGTAGCATGCATGTCGACCCTGAACTTCTGAGGCACATGAGCGAAGATGATCGGCAATCTTTGTTTCATAAAATGCGGGAAGAACAGGTACGAAGATGGGAAGCTTGGCAAGAAAAGATCGAACAAGAAGAAAAAGCCAGGAAGAAACCAAAACTTCCACCTAAACCTGGTATGTTTTGGAAACTATCTTTTCACGCTTGTTTTTCTGTACATTGAGTTACCATCGACGATGTTAAAGTGAGCTTACCGAGAAAAGTACACGCATATTTGGAGTACACTTCAAGCTTATCTTTAAGAGGCCTCGTCAACATCAACTATACATGCCGAATTGTTCGCATCAAGTACAAATAGTAGATAGCGCGGAAGGCTGCCAACATTTTGAAGTTTGTGGAAGAATACTGGATAACATCAGTTATCGGAATTTTTGGTAGTTCGTCAGAGTTGGCTCAATTAATTACGAAGCGCTTCACCGAGCAAGGATTGCTGAGCTCAGGGTATTATTCAAGAGCTGCAGATCAGCTGTTTGGATGTTTTTTTGTAGCTTTCCAAACTTGCTTCCAGGAAAATCTTGGGATACTGTCGCTAAAAAGTGGCCACAGCTGGCCATGAAGTTTACAATTCCTGTCTCCTTCATGCACATGTGTTTTCCCCTTAGTACTGTAGTGTTTTCCAAACGTTTGTGGACAACCGACCCCTTTTATAGCATATACATTATATCATTAGTGCTCCACCCCCACATTTAAAATCAGTTAAAATGATACATTAAAAATTTAAATTTGATAAAAAAAATATTAACATTGAGGCATTAATTTCTATAATCAAAATTTAATTGTACAATAGTAACAATCCTTATTCGTAAAAGGTATTCACTACCCCTTAACCTTGCGCCAGATTACAAGTTTACATGCACTCATTGTAGTAATAACTACAGCAAACATGAAACAAAAACAGTGTTTCTGTTTCATGTTTGCTCAAAATGTCTGGCATTTCGCGGCAAATTAAAATCTGACGAACGTTCACTATACACTCGCAGACTGACTGCACATGATGGTATCCTAACCGCTTCCCCACCTACTATACATCCCGTGTTTCATTTGTTTATGCGGCGAAAAAATTATATCTCATACCTTTTGATTAGACCTAGTATACTTAATGGGAAAAGACAATAAATGCTGATAAAACGTTTGAGTGATCAATGAAGATATCTCAAAAGAAGATAATCAAGTTATGTACAGTATGTTAGATAACATCGCTATTCATACAATGCCTAATTTATGTACCTTGCATCCGTTATGACATAATCGCTTTCGCTTCATAAACTGTCATTGAAACCTGTCTTATTACAATCGCCAGTTACAATAATGTCATTATAGTTCATTTAAATTTTTATTTTAATGAAGATAACTTTCATAGAGGTTGGTTATTAAAACTAAGTTAATCTTACAATAAGTTTAATGGAGTGGAGAATATACAGTTGGCCATAAACGCTGGGAATTCCGAATAAGTAGCTACACTGGAATCGATTAACCGAAGAGATCTTGAAATACATGTACATTTCCGGGATAATTCGTGGAAAATGAGTGGCCCAGTGTCTGTCCCACTCATATATCCTGCGTACTGGACTTTTAGTTATGTTATTTGAATAATGCTGATAACAGTCATGTAACCGTCCCATAATAGACCATATCCACCTCAACACAATTACCTAAGCTGTTTCTTGATTAAGGAAATGACACATGCCATCCAAATGTTAACGTTTTTCTGAAATGAAAATCGAACCCAATAGACACCTGGCCAGCGCAAAAGTTCTGCGTGAAGTTTTTTTTATGTACAGTACAAGATCCCGTATCATCGGGAAAACTATTGTAATATATTTAAACTTTTTCCTATGATTTGCACCGCATGGTCCGCACCTCATTATGATGTGCACATTTATACAGTATTGGCTGTTCTGTTTGTTCAATTAAGACAGGTAGTTTAGAATGTGATTAGGCGAAATCTTTCACAACTTGAGTATTAATGTAAGCATTTTTTTTATCTTACTGTCCTGGTAAAGAAACTGTAAGTTTTTTGTTTTTTCTAAAGGCTCAAAACGAGTTCAGTTTAAAATGGGAGCAGATGGAGAGCCATGGACTTGGGTGCTAGATGACGATGTCAAGTATAATAGTGACGATGAAGAAATCACAGGAGGTTCGACTATCAAGCATAATAGCGTTCAAGCGCTGGCAGAAAGATTGTAAGTGCATTATCATTTACCAGGAAGTTTGACCAGTTTTAATGCTGCTGCCTCCTAATTCTTTCTCTGTGCTGGTGTTTATGAATAGCTCTTAAATCGGTAATGGCAAAGCGCTGTTATTTGTCACGCTTAAAATTAGGCTGGCATGCAGAAGGACTTTGTTAGCAAGTAAGCGTGAACGAATTAGCCTTAGTAAAAGTCATTTTTTTAGCTGCATAAAAATGTTACAAAATGCTGTGTCATCACCAAATTGCTGGATGGCAATTTTCGAGACAGTACCCTTAAAATCATTGCGGAATAATGAATCATGTGCCTTTTCTTCACGATCATTATGATTGAAGAACATAATGATCAATTTAAAGGCACGATTATGTTGTTTAAACAGTGTTGATTAATATCATTAGACTAATTAAAGTTTTAAACTGATCTGAAAATGTTATAATTGCATCGATAAAATACATAGTAGCATTTTCATTTTCTGGGACTAGGATAATTAAAAAAAGCAGTAACCTTAAAAAATTATTAATCATAGCTCTGAGCTCATTTATGAAATCAAATTTATATGATTTTTTTTATGAAAATTGGCGAGTTGTAACGAATCGACATTGGAAATGGCGAGTTTTGAAAGTGGGATTGTTTTTTATTCCATTATTTTGAAAGAGAATCATGTTGTTATACAAGTTACCCAAGAAAGGAAGTTTTGAAGATGAGTCACTAGAGGTGAAAATGCTGCATTTCAATTAATCTATGGATTTAGTATGAGTAAACTATAAAACTCGGGATGCTTAGTTGGTGCGTTACTGTTCAGGTTTGTCCATGAAACTATTTTTCATTCCCCTGCCTTATTCATTCCGGTTTTTCGTTTGCAATGCGAAATGAGGCCGGTTGACAGCCATTTATACACTAGTACGTGTACACGTATGAATCATCAACACCTGCGGAGATAAGAAACCTGCTTATGCAGCCACATATCACACTGAGGCTTTAAATAGGCCATATTTAATGTTTAAGAATCTTGAATATAAATCCCAGAAATGATATTTTGGCCCTTTAAAAATCATGCATGCCAATTGATAAATATTGATAATAATATAATTGGTTAAAAAAATGCCATAGTCAATTGTCGACTTTGGTAGGCTAATTCGTTGTGTTGTCAAGATCAAAAAATGATGCGTTATTCCTTTAAAAAAGCAGTATGTAAGGCAAAGAGATCCGTTCTTGTCCCAACTGAATTTATGAATTTAAGCTATCAAAAATGTTTACGTTCAACTTTTGAGAACTCCAATTCCAAGGGAGATTATGTAATGATATGGATTGATTTATCAGTCTTTAAAAAGAAAATTCTTATAGAGTTTCATGATAATTAAAATGTATAAATGAAATTAATTTATGTACGACAAAAACACATTTTCTGTCAGGTTTAGTTAGAAATATTCAAGTTTATCCTATGCAAAATGAATTAACATGTTTAAAGTTTTATACTGACTACTTGAAGTTCGAAAGCTGTAGTTTTTGTTTGGAAAGGCTAATTTAAACTTTAAAATCTATTAGTTTCATTCCGCCAAGCATAAAATGCGCTTTAATCTTTGTCAGCTCTATCCAGCCAAAACCAAAAAAATAGTATGAGTCGTGCGGATACAGTACATTTATGTTAGCCGTGTAATGTGAGAACTGGGTTAAAAAAAAATGTACATTATTATATGTGGCTGTGCGTTCTATCAAATATATTGGCATGATGTTGTCATACTTATTGCGAGAAATGTTCCTGGTCTTTTAATGACCTAAATACAATTGGATATAACGTTCAATACTAACTGTATAAAAAGATTTTTGATCATGAAAATATCATAATTTTCAGGTATACAAAAATGCAAACGTTTTCCAGTTGTCTCATTTCTCAATCACATAATATCTGTTGTACTTACGACATAACTTACTGTACATTAATCGATCTGAAAATTAACAAATTTAAGCCCTTACCCAGTTACATCTTAAGATTTGTTAACAATAGGATTTCTTTGGTTTCTGTAGTTAGCACTTTCATTGCTTCATTGTCTTATTTACTCTTAAAAGACGCAGAATTTCCTGTTTGCGAATATAATGTGTTATTGTTACTGGATAAGCAGAAATTGAAACCTCGGTTTCATCACCAACTCACAGGAAGAGAAAATTTTAAAAATAAGTTGCATGGCAAAACCAGTCTCAAGCTGAAAGTACATCGTTTGTAATTCGCAACAAGCTTGAAGTCACTGTCATTGTTTTCTCATATTGGTATTAGCGTTAGTTTTCTATGCATTTTGTTAATAATAGAATGGTTTTAATTAGGTATCAATATGCTAAGTACAATTAATTGATAATTAACAAATGCTGTAATTAAGCAGTCACTTTAATCACAACTTTTATGATTTATTTGTTTTAGAGATGGTTTGACAATAATGTCTCCTACAACAAAGAGAAAAGATGGCCGCCTTCAGCGCAAATTATCACCTCAAAATTCAAATGGAATTAAAAATGACAACGAGGAAGCGGAAGATAGAGAAGTGCAAGCTGCCCTTTCACGCGCCAAGCGTTTGGCATTGATGTGGGAGAAAAAAGAAGACATTGGAAAAGTAGAAATGTTAAAGCGAATGCAAAACAAAAACAGAATGGTAATTTTGAATGGTATACCTGGTTGCATTGCCAGGTGAAGTTCTCCTTTTAAATATTGTTCATTTAAAGGTGCCAGAAAACAAAAATGCAACTGCAGATAGTGCTTTGCCAGAAGTGACACGGGTGTATGCCTTAATACAGAATACTCAAAAGAATGCCGCTGATCTGCAGAATAGTATAAGAAAAAGCATTGAGAGTGAAGAATCCCTTCGAGAAAGAGGTAATTTCAACTTTCTATATGATTATGCACATTATTCATTTTATTCCTATCTTTTTAAACTAATTTTCAGCTTACTTTTACTTCTCATAGAAAGGGCTGATCCAGAAACTGTAAAACAGATACGGGAAATTGCTAGAAAAGCTCGAGAAGAAATTGATGAAATTAGTTCACAGTCTACCATAGCCAATAAGAACCAACGGAATCTATCATCTGGTGTTGCGCGCAGGGAAACTTTGCCAATTACTAGGTATGGCTTATTCTTAAGCTCGGTAGTGTTATTTTTAATGTGAATCTCAATTCTGGTCACATGATTTCATGCCACCTATTATGTAGACAAACTGACGTAAAATGTCCAAACCGATTTTGATATTAAGCAAATTGAGGCATATGTCATCTGTTCAGATAATTTGGTGGATGATACGTAATTCACTATTCACATCACATTCACTTTGATTGGGATAAGGAATGTGTCACTGAACAAATTTTAAAATTAAAATTATCGTTATGAAAAAGAACGAACAGTCGCCCTAATCGACCACCTTCTCAAGAAGCCATTGTGGAATGGTTCCGAAAAGAAGAAAGGCCAAGGGGTGCAGGACTAGATGCAACAACATATATCATAGCACCATGGTTTCATGGTCAGTATTTTCATGCAAGATTGAAAAATGCGTGTCTTGTGTATTTTAAAATAAACATTTGGTTAATTAGGCATGATTCATCGTAAAGAAGCTGAAGTGTTATTGGCCGGCAAACCTGTGGGAACATTCCTCGTTAGATTTTGTGACAAAATATGGGGCTATGCAGTTTCGTATCAAGCCCAAGACAAATGCAAGCACTATTTGGTTGATGCTGCCAATGGCAATTATCATTTTCTAGGTGAGGGAGCTATGAAATTTGATAAATTGTCAGATCTGATTACTCACTACCAAGTAAGTATGCTCAGCTTAAAATTGTTATGTCGTGAAACTGCATATTTATGTGAGATCAAAACTGACATGGTACCTTTATTTAGAAACATCCAATTACTCCATCTGGAAATGATTTTCTTCTGATGCCTTGTCCAAATTTGCATAATGAAAAGATGCAAATGGAATTGTTTGACTGATCAACAGACTACAGGTACACTACTCGAGCTCTATTTTACTATATCTGGTGCAAATACGACATTTCAACCGATATTTTTACAAAGTTTTATTTGTACTATTACACATTCCATCAAAATGATTCCAACCAGATGGACCAACAATCCAATTGAAATTTTTAGGAAATTGACAATTGTATAAAATGCGTGAAAAAGCGTGACTAGAAAAACTGTGCCATTATATTATCAACACTATTCATATATTAAAAGTTGTAAGTTATTCTTAGCACAACTGTTTATTGTACGTTTTTAGAACATTTTAAAAATTCCAAATTGTATTTGGTATTTCATTTATGTATTATGTACGCCATGTCTTCCATTGAGAAAGCTTACCAGATGTAAGTGGAGATTTAGGAGACTGTAATCGCTCCTGAAAAATAAATATTTAAATCCTTTTTGTTAACAATATTCCAATACTCTGTAAAATTAATATTTGCTCTAGAGTTGCATAACAAAACATACATCAGGATGCTTGTGTTGTATTGCATCTGGTATTTTATTTATGCTTGGCATGAATCCTTGATTAAATGTTCGCCGCTGATTTCCTAATTGTATGGATTTCACTGGGCTGAATGGACCTTTTTACCAAAAAAAAAAAGTATTACCGCCATGTCTGGAAGGTAAATTTCCAGAATCTGATTTTTATACATGCACATGAAATGTTTTGGCACTTATGAAACTGAACTTTGAACTATAACGTATTTGCAAGAACAGTTATTTTAATGGTAAACTACATGCTCAACCCATTACCTGGAGAAAATGTAATATTTGGCAGTGTACTATCGTTTTCCATTTGACAAAATGTGCCTGAGGAACTTATGTCTGCCTTAGTTTTTTTCTTAGAGCTTGTGGCAAATGACCGATTATGCAAAAAACTCTTTTCTCCATGGACAATTCCAAGATCTAATACAGGACTATCGCTTTGAGCTCCAGCAATTGGTAAAAGTTCAATATTTTTTCTATGATAGGTCGTCATTGGCTTTTGACTTTGGTCCATTGTTATCCTGAAGCAAAACAATGTGAAAAATTTCTTTTAATTTATTTTGGAGCCTGAATGAACAAAGCTTGTGTGCAGAAACTAAATGTAGATGCTAACCATGATGTCGACTGATTCTGCAAAGATTCCACCTCTCTGTTCTTGGAATGATAAGATAAGCGAGGCGAAAGATTCCTCCTGGTTTCAAAAGACGTTTTTGTGGGATTAACTGATCCAACATGACTAATAGGTGGCATGATAAAAGTTGGTATGATATTTTGTTGGGATGATACTTCTTGAATGCTAGAATGCAAACTCTGGAGAAAGCAGGTTTATAAGAACATCCCTCTCAAAGATAAACATTATAATATGGTGAATGGAAACTGACCATTTGAGATTTAGACGGGGTTAATGGAGCAATTTTAGTAGGTGGTCTCAGTGGTTGAACAGCCCTCGTGGGTAGCATACTACAAGGTGGAAGCATTGGACGTTCGTTGTTCGGCGTCAATGGTTTGTTGTTCAGCATGTCGTCATCCTAGTAACATGTGTATTCCAAATTAGATGATGTATGTAGAGACATTGGAAGTTGAGCATAGAATAGCTTTAGGTCTTTTACAAAGTGTTGATTGCTGTTGTGTGCATCGGAAACTTTTCTGCATGCCTCAGTTTTTGAACTTGGTTTACTGAAGGCTAAACTGCCTGAAAACTCGACTTGAAGTTTTCTCTGCAGTTCCGGTAAAAAATCGCGGGGAAATCCGTCCCACAAAAAGTAGTTGTGCTCTAATAATTGCCCTGTTGTTGATCTCTTGTCAGGGTCCATTTCCAAGCATTTCTGTGAAATTAACAGTTAGGAGAGTGAAAATTGGAATACTGTTGCATGTGTTATGTGATGACATTTATAGTTCGAAATTGCTTGCCTGCAACAACTCTAAAGTTAGTTTTGGCCAAGATGCAAATTTTTCGAATAAAGGCTTGGTAACTTCAAGTTGATATCTCATTCCTTGAAACATAGGATTTCTCATCATCATGGTTTGATGTTTTGTTGCCAAGTTTCCTAAAGTATATTTTTGGCTTATTCAATTAAACAGGTACAATAATAACAATTGGTTAAGGTGCTAACGTGGAAACCTGCACACTTACCCACACTGCGCATTATGCAAAATAATTGGTCAATATCTGATTCTCCAGGAAACAGAGGATCGCCAGTTAACATTTCAGCAAGAAGACATCCACTAGCCCAGACATCAACTTCTCTACAGAAATATTTTTTAAAGAAATGTTCCTGAATCTTTCACTATAATATTTTGGACTTAGGGTGAGTGGCAATCAGAATTATTTAAGTTGTACATTTACTTTCCATATCGCGTATCACCAACTAATAATTCTGGTGCACGGTACCAGCGTGTTGCAACGTAATCTGTGCACGATTCTCCAGATGAGGATAGTAAACGTGCAAAACCAAAATCACAAAGTTTAATTACTCCCATGTTAGAAACCAAAACGTTCTCTGGCTTCACATCACGGTGCACTATCTGCAGAATACAATAATGGCAATGGCAAATTTTCTCAGAATATTTCAAAATTATAAGCACACCATGATTGGGAAACTTACATTATGAGAATGGCAGAAGTATAGACCTCTTAGTATTTGCCAAACATATTGTCTACTCGTTTCCTCACCAAGCCCTCCAGGATGCTGCTCAAGCTCATCTAACACTGTGTGGTTAACATATTCCAATACTAGGTACAGGTGTCCTTTACGGCGAAACACTTCTATAAGATTAACCAAATTATCATGCCGCAGTTTCTAGAAATAAGTTTCGTGACAATAATTAGTTCACCGTTAATTTGATTATTCCATAATCATATATTGGGTCATATTCCAGAGAGAATGATTCTCTTTTGGAAACAATTACAATATTGCACATTTCAAGCTTGTTCATTTAAATATGTGCTAGCTGTTATGTTCTAGTTTACGCAAGTGCTACTCACCCGTAACATATTAATTTCTCTCATTGCAATCTTTTTAATGAGTTGATCGTCATCAGTTTCCAAGAACTTTTTGACAGCAACTACTTCACCACTATTTTTATGTCGACATTTCATAACGATGCCATAACTTCCTTCTCCCACCACTCCGAGATTCTCATACTTATTCATCATTAAGTTCCTTTTGAAGTTAGCCTTCTACATCTTTGAAGGGATTTCGTCCAAATGCGTAGAAATCATCTACAATAACGAATGAAATTGCGCAGAAGCAAAAATTTGAGAAATACACTGGATGAATCGATAATGGTACGAAACAACCGTTTTGGATTGTTCAACCCACAAAAAATCAATAAGCTTATGGATTAATTTTTCCCTTCTCCTATTTGAGTTCGCAATCAAAACACATACTCACTGTACATCAGTTATCACGTCAATCCATGAGCACAAAATTCAGCGGCATAAGTATCCTGAGCATGTCTGATGTTAACTAACTGAAAATATGCATAATCAAAATCGACTATCACCCCTTCAGATTGTTTGCAAACGATGGAATGCACATGTCCGCTATACAGAAAGACTCGCATGCAGTCATCCAATTACAGCCAATTTATTGATCAACTGCATGTGCAGCTCACCTCACTGGCGTCCTAGCTGCGTATGTACAATGTATATGCCTGTGTCAAGAACAATGAACTCTATGACAGACCAATAAGCATGCACCTTTCTGTCTAATTAAAGGTACATTCGTTTTAAAGGTTAGTCCTACAAAAAATTAGGTATTTCCGGACGGGCAATGATCCTCCCACCTTCCGTGCACATGGTAGCTATTAAGGTCTAGCTCTTGGAACTACGTACTGTACATGCATTAAATATACATACTGTATAAATGCCGTACTACATTGAATCAATTTGAATGCGCATGACCATGCATTCAGAATTACTAATAGGGTATATATTTATATTACCATTTAAAATATCAACACAGTGAGGATATGTCAAATAAAACAGCTAGGCGAGAGGGTTATATATAATTACATTATATATTTGTGACTTATATACTGAATAATCTTTATTCCATATATACATGTATAAATGGCAATTAATTAAATTTGCATCTGTAGTTCATCATTCGATCAGCGTGCATGCAATTCTGAAATATTATTATTAGTCGATCATGTGCAATATGTAATATATGCAAAGCCATGCAGAGGAAAACATAAGCACGTGGTTTTGTTTGGCCGGCCTGTACGTACCTCACACATTTTGTAGATCGATGGCTGTATGCGCTGCCTATATATTTACTCCTTCTCAGAACATTTATTTAATTTATTTAGATAGCGTATATCTACGGAAATATCATTTCACTGACGCATCCACTATTGGCCATCCCGTCACACTACATGTCCACAAATGACTAAAAATCCCCGTACTGCAATCTCCAAAATGACGTCATTGTGAACACTTGTGCGCCACTCTACAATCCTCACACCTATTTTTTTGGGTGAGCGTGTGTGACGGAGAAGCATGTGATTTGAGCGGTGCACGTGACCTTCTTTGGCCAATCAGCGTCAACTTCGCATTCGGTAATAAATGTCGGAATCCCTTTCAGTCATGTGATGATGAGCTAGTGGAACATGGCGCTTTTGAACAAACTCTTCAATAACCGAAAGAAGAATGGTAAAGTTCCAACGAAAACTGAAGAATTTTGTGATTCGCCAAGGTAAGTGACATGCCTCGCTTTATTGCGCTCTTAGTTTTAGAAAGGGACAGAAAAGGCCAAATTTATTCACCCCAGGAACACGAGCATGTGACGTTGAGACTCGATGGGATACAGTACATACCTCGGAAAACGGGGTGTATGCCTCTATAGCACGCATCAAATGCTTCTTGTGGAGTATTTTTATAATGTAGTTGTTTTCAAACTGGGCTATATTTGGCAGGATGAGCCCGGTAAAAAGAAGTTTGAAACGTACGGTGCACTTGTTTACATAATTAAGGTCTTTTTATGGCCATCGTGCGCGTGACTAGCACTCGGCTTCTTGCCTCCCTTTTTACAGGCGGTTTTTTTTGGTACCAACCATGTGATCGTGTAAAACGGTATAAAAGGTTCTAAAGTTATACAATGAGAGCTCCTTGGTGCATACACTGTATGTCGAGTGAACACTGAGCGACTATAGTTTATCGAGCACGTGCCATGGTTATTTTGCACGCCAAATTAACTAATCGATGGGTCATGGACTTGCAGGGCACATGCATCATGTGAAATGGGATTATGTGAATTAATGCATTATTCGATCTGTGTCCATTCAAGATGTGCCCGCAGTACACTTGTGATATGTCTCTTAAGATCCTGAGCCAGAACATGAATTAGAATACAATTTTTATCCGTGTAATTTATATCGGCCAGAAGCGCGCGTATAGGGCAATTAACACATGCATTGTGTTATGTAACGGAGATTGCGATTTTGTAAAACTAAACTATTGGTGGTTTTTATAGTTCTTCTAAATGCTCATCTCGCAGGCATTATACTGTGCATAATTAAGTCCAGCATGTTTTCATGCCGCATTCTGCATTATAATTATACCACATTTACATGGGTGGTGCATTTAAACATTTTGGCCGTGCAGTTACATGTACATGTATCACATGTCACCATTAATTGCTCTTAATGCAGTATTGCAGTTTTAAAATAAAACAAGTTTCGTTCCTGATGAGGTGTATGCCAAAGTCGTGCAAACTGTGCACGTTTATAGTTGGTGGATTTAATTCGGAAATTTCAGTAAGTTAATCTATTTGATCCATAGACTCCTATAGGATCTGATTCTTGAGTCCGCTGACGCCGTTAATGATTTCTCAAATGGTTTACAGTATGTCTGTGAAGTATTTAATTAAACACATTGAGAGTTTAATTGTGACGATTGTGCAAATTTTACATTGGCAAATGGGACTATGAGCATTAATATGCCCATTAATGGCGGGAACTCGATAAACACTCAAATGCTGTTTAAATCTGCAAACAAACAAAAATTGTTATGGACTAATTAAGGTAGATCGATATAAATAAAACTGTAAAGCCTTAAGATGTTTTCATTATTATTATTTTTTTAATTCAATTTTATTAGACTTATTTATTAAATTAATACAAAATCTAAAATAAGATAAAGCTGTCATAATGTGGGTCTAGTTTGCGTTCGTACGCTTTATAAAACTGTTAACTAATTATTCAAATTATCAGCACGCTGTAAATAAAGGGCACATGTGGTGTACATTGTGTTTTAGAAAAAAATATTATTTTTGTTTCCATAACTAGGCTGAAAGGCAGCGTAGCAATAATGAAAATGAGGCAGGTCATCATAATAAAAATGAGGCATATACGCTTTATTCCAATTAATGATGTACTGTACATGTAACCGCCAAAAATTCACTTTAATGTATTTAAATACAATGAAGTTATTAGTAAATAACGACCTAATACATGTATGTCATTCTCAAAATTCTCGGAAGAAGGGAATGTTACGTTGAATGAAAAATTCAATACAGGTTTAATGTAAAGTAAAAAAAAAGTGACAATATTTTAGCCGAAACTATGGTAAGCTAAAATGTGTCGTTTGTATTATTGATGTGTCACTTCTGAAGCAGCGATAAGTTATGGGTCTAAAAAAGGCTTTAACATTTTTAACCATTGATCAGAGAGTCACCATTAGGGTGGTTGTTCTCGATATACAAAAACTCGAGTCTTTAGCTCTAGCGGACACGCACCTTTAAGTCTATTATAACTAACCCACAAGAACTTAAATTAGGACTTAGTACTATGTACATGTATCTTTGATACAAATGTAGTATATATTTTGAAACCAAATCATCTTAAAATTTTAAGTTGTTCTGGTATTATAAATAGAGTAATTGTCCATTGTCCATTTTGACCATTGGGTTATAATTGGATAGTTTTTAATTCAATTTTTAATATCTTTACCCAAATGGCTAAATTTTTTCAATCCGAAGTTGATGACGTCATCAATTTATGGAATGGTTCGATTAAGCTTGAGAGTTTAAACGAAGAACTTGTTTGTAATGTTGTAATTGATCAATTGTTACATACAGTATATATTTCAGGTTTAGAATGACTATTAACTAATCCATCTATATATGGCTAACGCTTGTTGAAGTGAGCATGATTGACTGATTGTGGTATGATATTAGTACTGTATTTGATGTTTATCTCAAAGTTAGAACCAATTGTGCATTCGCAATACACCCCAAGGATGTTCTTCCTTGGGAAAAAGAACTCTTTCCATATCGATGATTAGCAAACTATTTTTTCCCATTTCGTCATTCGTTGCAAATTTCAGTACAGTACTGTGTATAGTAATATGCCTTCATTTATACAACGTAATTGACCGGCCTATACATTTTCTCACATTGTCTGTTCTAAATAAACTAGAGCCGCTAGACAGATAGAAAGCTAGACGTACAGTAATGTACATGTACATGCACGTTTTTTGCAGTTATAACCAATGAACTAGAGAAGGATTTCGTTTGCGCAGTACATGTACATCTGTAACGTACGTAAATGATAAAATTAGCTAAGTGGTGATTTGCAAAATTATGACAAAAGGATTCATTGAAAATCTCAGCTCTTTTACATTTTCCGCTCACGTTTTTATTACTTTTATCAAGAGTGACTTATTTGCTACATCAATTGGTATTTTTTATATTCCGAAACGTTCTGCAGATTCATTTTTCCTGGAAGTACTACATGTAAAGCGAGTGTAATGTGGACATAGTCCAAATGACCACCTTTTGCAGAAGGGGTTGCTACCCCTATTTTGCCAGCTTACTTTTAAGTTTTCCTGTAATAAATAACAAACTAATGGCCGTGCTACACTTCACCCCTATGGGTTGGCAGCATAGCACGACTGTAGCAAACCTACATGTAGATAGCATGCGGCGTAGCACTTTAGGGTGCTTTGAGCATCCTCATTGGAGGATGCACGCATGGCATGGGGATTTACAGTATATCTAAATCCCCAACTTTTAATTACTGCATGCACTCTTATGCAAAACATCTATGAGCGCAGGCTGTTTACTCTACCCAAACTCAAAATCAAATTGATAATATTCATGCTGAATTATTCTAAACTATAAGCCAGCAAAGTATTTCTGTACTTTGCCAATCAATGTAAACTACAGTTGTATGTTGAAATAATTCAACACATGTAATTTCAACCTAATTTTGAGAAACATAAAAGTAATTTTACCAACAAAGTTTGTGCTTTCTGACCTACTGGATAAATCCAACTTGTGGTGCGCACCTCAACTTGTTTTACTGCAAAGGACCCCAAATCTGTTCCTGCTTTGGATTACTTCGATTTACCTGTATGACAATTAAGGAAGAGTGATTAGTTCAACTTTTAAAACTATACTTACGAATGAGAACTGTTCGAACGTATTCACTACTAGAACAGCAGCCCTCCCATAGGCAACCTCTCACATGTATAAATGTTTAAATACCAATCTCAATTTTATGATTTTTTTCTATCTCTTTCATCAACTAATAATAATCTTCGATTATAAGTTTTGGTTTAGGTTACTTGTAGTTGCTAAGCGATTTCTTCGTTTTGACCTACAGTATAATTAGCTATGAATGATCATCAGGATGTTCACCCTTATAAACAGCCGTAAATCCTTCTATTAGCTTGTGAAAATCACATGGCAGGCACATCACATGAGCAAAATTGTTTTAAGTGCTATCATGTGATCTCCGTGCAACATTATATTCAGCTTGGAGATAATTTATTTCGAAAGAGTTGTAACGTGTGTTAGTCATAAGCCTTTTCATGACATGCAGAAAAGATTTGATTATAATTACATTATACTTTCGAATGGTTTAATCCAAAACTGCAAAACTAGGCAAAAGCGTGTGACTGTATGTAATACAGTTCATTTATTTTAATTTATGGTTTCGTAATTATTACTCAGCCTGTTTTTTATTTTTAAATTTGTTTATCATGATATGAAAAATCGGTATGAATATGGAGGCTGGGAAATTATGGCGATTTCCGTAATGTGCTAAGGAGTTTTTTTGTTAGCTTTAATATTACAGTATATTACTGAATCATTCACAGTTAATGAGTTAAGCTTCCTATATGGCGTATTAAGTTATCAAATTTGTGAATATTTTGTTATATAAAGGAAGTGCTTTTTTAAATTGATTATTTATCTTGAATCTGTGAAGTACGCT